>CAWVRF010001573.1:0-55000 GCA_963932465.1 Maratus speciosus | reverse complement strand
GTGTGAATACCCTGTGAGCTCAATGCCATCAGTTTAGTTTAACTGAGCACTTTTCTTTTTATTTATTTACTTAGTCATAAGAGACCATCTACATATCATAAGTGCATTTTAAGAGTTTTGATAGCAATAAGATAATTTTATCACATCTTTACATTCATCTTTCCAAAAATCACAGAAATGCAAATTTTCATTACTATTGAATGATTAGTTAGTGAGATATGGATTATTACCATTCAATGTCAAAACTAATCATTGATTGTTTAAACATAACTTGGACAATAATTTATGTATTTAATTGCTTTTTGTTTTACAAACTTTGTAAAAGCCCAAGCATAATGCAAAAGCATATATATTTTGGATTGTTTTTTTAAATATTAATTATGAATTAATGATGTAATTATTAAAATTCAAATATGGAAATACAGTTTTACCTTTAGCATTAGAATATCACATGATCAAAAGCCCCCCCCCCCAAAAATAAATTTTTGTTAACTTTTGATTTATTAGTCAAATTATCAGCAAATATGTAAAATCAGCAACTTTACGGATCATAATTGAGATTTAAAATTGAAAACACCTTTTCAGCCATTTTCAAGTATGGTAAATGCAGCAAATCAGTCATACATTTGTGTATTTCCAAATGGGTATCATTATTTTCATTAACAAATAATCTATTCAATGTGTGTATATCACTTTGTGGTTCAAGAGAACTATTTATATGAAGGCAACAAGGTATACAAGCTGAGGGAGGGTGGGTGCTGTAGTTCGATATTGGGCAACATTTATCTAGATAAGTGAAAACGATATGAAATGTTTAATATGCATATATATGAAAATAATTGCGATTGAAATAAAATATAATCAGCTTTAGACATATCAATGATCTTTTAATTATTGAGTTAAATGGAATAAAAGCCAATTTTGACAAACTACTACCCCCAAAATCTTGAGTTGAAATTATCCTCCAATAATAATAAGAAAGTAAATTATTTATATGTAAATCTAAAAATTGGAAGTAAAAAGTAAATTACAAACGTATATGATAAAAAAGAAGGCTAATTTCAAAACCATCCCAATGTTACATTTTGAACCAAATCTCTCACCCACAAGAAAAGTGACACATCTCACAAAAATTCATTTTGCGTTTTATTCCATTAATAGGTGTTTCATAGGTGCGTCTTGCTACACAAAAAGTTTCATGCATGTAGTTACACGGAAAATCACTTTATTAGGCCACATGTCCATTTGTGACCACAGAAGAGGGGTGGATTGTGTGGGGAGGTAAAACTACCCAACTCTCCAAAACTCATCCTACGTCTTTATTCTTAAGGGTTTTAAGCTTTTATGCACATTTTTATTCCTGCATGCAGAGCTAAATGCTATAATTTCATATTACAGTAAACTCATGGAAATTTTCTTTTTCCTCTCCTGTAAAATGTACTTTTGTCAAGATGTGTCATTTTTCTTGCAGGTGAGCGAAATGTTCATATATCGATATTCAGAAATATATTTATAAACGGTCTAATCCATTTAAACAGATTGACTTCAGGAAAGAGGATACACATTGAAAGAGGAAATAATTGACTGGCACAACACTGTCTTGGGGGTTGGCAAAACAGGGTTATCCAATGAATTTGGTTAGAAATATGATGATTAACTTTGTCAAAACTAGGGCTGGGCGATGTCTGGAATTATATATCGTGATAAATCGGCATCTTTATACCATGATATTTCGATATATCGATATTATGACATATATACAAAGTAATAAAATATCAAGTAACGTATAAAACTGAACAAAATAATAAAATATAGTCGGAAATAGTCGGTATATTAATGTAGTTGGGAAAAAAGGTTTTTTTTGCGTGCTCAAGAAATCAGGGACGGAGCAATGAAAATGAGCCTCGCGCGCTTGCTGATTTTCAGAAAATAATTCGGAAAATTCAGAAATTTTTGTAAATCTGCCAATTGTAAAATTCCTACCTTGGACTATCCTCATCTAAATTTCCAGACTTGTATGTGCGGTAAATTTCGTTAGCCATCGCCGACACACACAAACACACACACAGGTAGAGTGAAAGTTTCTTTTATTAGTATAAATTACAACATTTAATAAATAAATGCACTTATTCCAATGAAATTATAATATAAGCTATTTAAAATTACTGTTAAAGTAAAATTTATTATTTCCCGGGATACATGTAAAAAGAACGATATATCCGAATGCGCAATCTAAAGAGGCGAGAAATGTGTGGCTGCTGTATTAATGTAATATATGCTGCCATGGGCACTGGAGAAGAGATGTGCGGGAGGGCCACTGCATCGCCGTGCATTCTGAAATTTAGTAAATCTTCTTTATGTTTGAAAAAGTAAAATTTAATCTTCTTAGCAGAAAATGTAGAAAATTAAGGGTTAAAAGAAAAAAAGTACTAAAATTTCGTTGAAAGAGGGAGGAAAAAAATGTAATAATCCGGCTATAATCACTTCTTAAATTTTTTATATAATTCTTAAATTCCTACATTGCTTTTTGGCTGGTATGTTTAAACATTGTCTAACATGGTGGTGTCTCCTACAGAAAATTATTATTTTATTTAATTTTTATATTCTTCATTTAAAAAAAAAAAAAAAAAGCAAAGCTCTGCCTACACTGCAGCCCACAATCAAATGTCTTTCAAAATTTACCTTATCCTTCTTTTCGTTCTTCCGATTCCGAAGTCCATGTACGCTGTATATATGAAGCGTTATAAATATTTTTTTACAACAGCGGATTGGGATTTTAATGAGTCACTGTCCCTTCCAAATACTGGATATGCAACGCACTATCTTCCGCACCGGAGAAAGACAGAAAGAGTGAGGGGGGGGGGGGGGGGGGGGCGAAGAGAGAGAGAGAGAAACATACCAAGAACAAGTGCCATATCGCACGACGTGCAGCAAACAATCATAATCGAGCTTCCACTTTTGTTAAATCCAATCCCTTCGCTTAAAAATAGTTCCACGGTTGCTACTCTTTCGTAAAACAGCAACAAAAACCTTTTTTTTTCCCTGTCTTTTATTCTAATTATATTTTAAGCTCAGTACTAACAATCCACAAATACAATAATTCCATTTTGGGCTTGTGACAGGGTGCAATTATTATTGTGAAAATTATCTTGTGTGTATTTTTACCTGAACCGAAATATTTAACATGAATCCGAAGCGAAATGAAAGAAAATTAATGCCACATTTTCATGTGACTATACGGTAAAATAGACTACAGTCACGCCTCTCGTTTTGAATGTTAAAAGGAAAATATTTGATTTAAAAAAATTCTGAATTAAAAATATACATCTTTTTCTAACCTTTAAGACTCCATTTCTTATACTTGTAATAGCAGGGAAGTTGGATAAGAATCTATTGCGTTTCGACCAATGTCCGCTTAACGAAAAAAAAAAAAAAAAAAAAACTATAACCTTCCTTCCCCCTCCCCCAAACACAGAAAAAATTGCGTCTCTCCTTTTATTGCCAGCACGCAAACTTTAACTGCTTAATTTTTCTGCCATGTTTGTTATTTTGAATTCTGGTGACATTAAATAAATAAACAAACATCTAATTGTTCTCTCCACTCTCTAGAAATATATGATGCCAGAGGCAGTAAAATACTAAATACTCACATATATCAAACGACTTTCGATTTTTAAAAGAAACCGTTAGGAGAAAAAAAAAACGCGCTTCACAGAAGTAAAAATATCTGCATTAAAAAGGACCCTAGAATAGACATTAATAAATATTACTATCGAAGTATTATTTCATTTATTCAATTAAATTGCCTGTTGCAAATAAAATATAATATTTCATTTCTTTGTCGCCCTGATTATTCGCACATTGTTCAAAAACAAAGAGCAAATATTCAACACAGCTAAACTCTAAATACCAGAACGAAATTAAAATCATGGTATCTGATCTATAGCATTTTGAGCTTTACACCGTCAATACTGTAAAAACAACATAAATATCCGCTGACGACAGTTGCATGCAAAAACCAGATGTATGCTATTTATCAACCGTCATATAAACATCCAAACGATCACTTTTTCCCCTTTTCAAAAACCGTTTAGGCTGTGGGAAATCATACCATTAATACCATGATAATATCGGCAACTGCGGATTCGGTATTTAATAAAACGATTGAAGCTGGGAGAATCTTGAGGAGTCATCATGGTTTAGGCTGTGGGAAATCATACCGTTAATACCATGATAATATCGGCAACCGAGGATTTGGTATTTAATAAAATGATTGAAGCTGGGAGAATCTTGAGGAGTCATCATGGTTTAGGATGAGTACTCGAAGTTAAAGAAGCGCCGATTGCAGTTTAATGAAAAAGTATGATAATCGTGGTATACATCACGATTATGATAATCGTGGTTTGCATCACGGTTATGATAATCGCGATTTGCATAACGATTATGATAATCGCGGTTTACATCACGATTATGATAATCGTGATGTACCGTTATGTAGGATTTTTTGATATCGTTATCACGATTTATATTTTATATCGATTTTGTCGGTTTTATCGATATATCGCCCAGCCCTAGTCAAAACATGTTGGAATCAAAATGAACACCTTTATTCGAGACAAGCGGATTAAGGATTGTAGATGGGAAACGGATTGCGATTGAAAATGGCAGATTTTTTTGAATGAGTTTCATTTTGTTTAAGTTGGATTAGATCCCATATCATTTTCAGGTCCTGAGAGGTACATTTGGGGAACGTTGCATGCATCAAAACTGTTTAAGCCCTGCATTTGTGTGTCGTGAGCCATGCAGCCTGTCTCTTGGGTTAGCTAGTTTATTAATTTGTAATTTATTTTGTTACTTCTGTTGATTTTGATTAAATTATAATGTCTGGTTAATAACATAATTTGGCTGTTTATGCTATAATATTTCTTTGAGTTAGTTAATTTCTTTTAAATATTTTATTCTGACCTGGTTTATTTATTTATATTCTTCATTTTATGGTTTAAATTATGTGGTACATTTTTAGATCAGTCTGGAATTTTTAAACTACCGTATATACTAGTGTATACGTCAATCCCCCAATTCTTAAGAAAATTTTGAAAAAATTGAATTTTCGTGTATTAGTCGAACCACATTTCTGGTGGTATGTTGAAAATTGATTTGTAATCGAAGATAAAAAAAATTAATTTTTCCATTAAATTAGTGAATTTTTTACGTTTCTAATCAGACTTTTTAAAAAATTTATTTGTTTTAAAACTGTATAATTATGTAAAACCAAAGAAGCTTAAACTATTTTGAAAAATATTCATACCAATTCAATGATACTTAAAAAGAAAAAAAATCTTTCAAATATCTATTCAAGCCTTATTTACATGGGTAAACAACTTCTTTGACTGATAAAATATAGTACTTCTTTGTATTGTAAGACTTTTAGGAGAGATATCTAGAAGCATTCTCAAGTTCAACTCTTTTTAAAAAGGGGATTAAAATGTTGAAAGTAGCCCCTGTATTGAAGGGAATTCTGTCCCAAGAATAAATGGGTGCAGAACAATTACAGGGATATTATTGTTGAACTTTTTTTGTCAATCACAGGGAAATGACCATTGTCTGCTTTTATCTCTCATGTGATTACTTAAAAGACTTGCCCATTTGCCGATTATCTGTGGGTTTTTATTTATTTTTTTTTTACTACCTCGTGTATAAGTCAACCCCCATTTGCAACTCCCAGATTTTGTCTAAAATTCTTCGACTCATACACGAGTATGTACAGTATATATATACACATACAGTCAAATCTTGTTAGTACATCCCTCTCGGGGACGCACTTAAAAATGACTTACTAAACAGAGTTTATTTTAAATGTAAAATGAAATTCCAAATGTTTATATCCATATGCTTATAATTAACTTAGATTATCAATTATACAGTGTGTCCACGTATAACCTGACCGACCTTTATTTTCGCAACCGTTGGTCCTAGATGCATACTTTCAATTACAAAAGTGGTCAAAATTAGGTGCAGAGTTAAGATAAAAAAAGTTTGAAGTGAAAAAACAATTTAGTGAAGAATTACAGAATCTAAATTTGTATACGCTCCCCCGGTCCTATATGTTATATTTAGTAAAATTTTCATTTTACACTAATAATTAAGGGGAAAAAAGTCCCATTTTTCTACGATTAAAATTGACCGAGTAATAGCTGTTTAAAGTTGGAGCATATTTTTTTGCTGCAAATTAGGGGTCATTCACAAATTTAGTAGAAATATAACTTTGTGAGATATATTAAAGAACTGGTTGAGAGTAAAATTAGCATTGCAATATAAATTTGAAATCTTTAATCCTTCTGACATATTACTGCAAAATATACAGTTTGTACTGAACATATAAGAGGATACAAATAACAGAATTTTTGTTAAATAAAAGGATAAAAAACGACAGCCTCAATTCTGTATAAAATTGTACTTATTTTAAAATGCTGTTAGATTACATTGTCTTTCAAATCTTGGGTTGTGCCATGTTTTTTATTTTTTGAAAATTGATTCTTATGTATTTTTTAGCGCTGAATCCGAAAATGACCTTTATTTTAAACCATCAGGTCAGGATTTTTCTCAAAAAGTTCAAAGTTAAAAAATACAAAGTTAAAATTGATCCCTCCTCCCCTCCTAACCTCATCGGACCCCTGAGCTATTTAGCTGTAAGAAACCCGGTATAAGCCAAAAAATTGAATAACTTATTGGAATAATTAAAATTAAACTGAATAAAAAAGTCTTACATCTATTTTATTAATATCAGTTTTTTCACTATTTTTTAACCTTGAAATTTAGATTTGCGAAAAATCCTGACATGATGGTTAAAAGTGAAGGTACTATTTTCATTCAGCGTTAAAAAATACATAAAACGCAATTATAAAAGTTAAAAAACACAACCATCGCAGGTTTATGTTATCTAATCTAAAACTCTTTTTTAAACATGTTGACGGTAATCTATCCGAATTTTTTTGTGTTATCCTCTAATATAATTATGTATAAGATGGTGAGCGTTGAAAATCATAATACTATTACATTGTCATCGAATTTAAATCAGTATGTAAAATTGAACTTCGATCGGACATCTGAAAGTCAGTTAAAGTTCAAGTACAAATTTTAAACTGGAAAGACGATCGTTGGAAGTTAAATGAAACCATTTGAAAATAACATAATTTTTGCTAAAAGAAATCACAGCCTCAAATTCTTACAAAATAAAACATATGTTAAAATACAATTATTTAACTAATCTGAAACTTAACTAATAAAAGTTAACTGAATCGTAACAGTTGTACGATTTCTTTCAAAGCGCAGATACCTTGAAATAAGTTTAAGTACTTAATATACAATCCCTGAAAGCATAGCAGAAATCATCTGTTTTAAGTTGTGATATAAGTCATGCATTTCAAAGTTTCATAACTCGGTCAATTTTAACGTTAGATGAATGGGACTTTTTTTGTCTTACTTGTTAGTATCGCAGTAACGTTTTACTAAGTATCACTTATAAGACCGGGGAACCGTATAAAAATTTAAATTTCGTAATTTTTTAATAAATTTTTTTCTTGACCCAAATCACTTTAAAAATAATTCTTTACCTTATTTAAACCATTTTTGTAATTGGAAGTATGCATCTAGGACCAACGTTTGCGAAAATAAAGGTCAGTCAGGTTATACGTGGACACACTGTATAAATTAGTAGAATAAGAATTTAAATTCCTAAAATGGATGACAAATTAAGGAAAGTATAGTAAGTAAATATGCTACATAGTATATTTAATTGTACAATTCAATACATACCCATTTCTTACTGCTTTAGAAAAAAATCATTCATTTTTTATGTAAGTTTTCTGAAATCGAAATTTTTTTCTATGAGGAATATAGCACATTATATTCAATATGTGTAGTCATTCAAAGAGAAAAATTGCTTCCTTTGCAGATAGAATCATGTTTGGGATAGAGTGTGCTTTAGAAAACCCAGACTTAGTCATTCCTGACTTTTCAAAATCATTAATTAACTTAACTTTTTTGGTTAATGTCCATGACGTTGTAGTAGATATTTTAGCTTCCAAATTTATGTGTTTTCAAAACTAAAATGAGCACGGAAAAAACAAACAAACTATCCAGTGCAAGCAGACATGAATTGAAAAGTAAAGTGGTTACCTGTCCTGAACATCAGAATCCCAGACAGTAATCTAAGATTTCAAAGGTCAACTCAATTTTTCCCCAATCCCTCAAAGTGATTAAGATTGTGTATCTTCCCATCCTCTGACCCAATTTCCCTCTGAAGACAATTGACACTCATTGGATCATAGGGTGTCAACGATTTTAATAAGTTGATTTAAATCAGCGATTAAATCGTGATTTTAATCAACTGATTTAAAAAAAAAATCATTGATTAAAATCATAAATTTTCTAAATGTTTAAAATGACATGAAAAAGTATTAAAATCTAAGATGAACATAATTTGGAAAGTTCCTACAGGTATTTTGACTGAAAACAGGCTTTAAATAGTTGTTTCTAAGCTTAATTCCTGATTGTTGTAAAAAGTTTAAATACAGTAAGTTTGTAAAAAGCCTAGTTTTTATCTAATGTAACATAAAAAGGATTTCATTTAAAAATGATATTTAAATCTAATATAACTTGCAGTGTTATAATTTCCTTTTAATAATCAAATTATTCATTCTTTTATATAAAATAAGCATAGCAAGTATAATACATTTCTGCAAGCAAAAGAATAAAATAGCCAGGATCTTATTTTCTCATTCTACTTTTGCAATAATAAATTTATAGCACATACTGGAGATAAAGAAGAATTAAAGAATGATATCGACTGAACCGTCCTCGTGAAATAATACCCTTTTATGGAACTAACATCCTGCCCCTTTTTCTTTCTAGAATGAGTGCTAAATTATTAATTATCATTTTAGTAATTAAAGCATAAAAATGTATATTATGTTTCTAATTACAGTAATTACAGAATTAATTGTTTAGTAATTTTAATAAGTATACATATCACCAGTATTTAATATAGTTTTACATAATTATTACAAAATATTAATGTACGTATATAACATTATTGTATGCTACTAACTAATGAAACTATTAATTTGCAGTTTTTATAATTTATATAATTACTAACTAATAATTATAATTTTATTAATTAAAGTGTAAAAAGACAGATTATGTTAGCAATTAGAGGTTTAACTGTTTTGGAGACCTAAAACTCTTGGTAGCTATTCAGTATTTGAACGCTGGGAAAAAATAATAAAAATTCGATTTAAATAAAAAAAATCTGATTTAAATCAAATCATGATTTTTTTTTTTAATAAAAAAAATCAGATTTTTTACACCCTATTGGATCGGTAAAGAATGACTTCCCACACATGTGCATTATCTGTTGTCAAACAATACACTATTCTTACGTCTCATTTCTCAGAAATTAAAATTTCATGTCCAAAGAATAGCCCGGGGGAAATTCAGAAAACAGTCAATATGGCAAACAATCTTTGCAAAGGAAAATGCTGCCATCTGAAATATTTAAAAACCTAAATTTACAGTCATACCCAACAAAAACTACAATGTTTTTGGAGATAACCTTGACAGAGAAATGGGACGTTCAGAGTCATAAATGGGACGGACTGAGATATTCTTACGTCTCATTTCAGAGTCAAAAATGGGGCGGACTGAGATATTCTTACGTCTCATTTCTCAGAAATTAAAATTTCGTGTCCAAAGAATAGTCCGGGGGAAATTCAGAAAACAGTCAATATGGCAAACAATCTTTGCAAAGGAAAATGCTGCCATCTGAAATATTTAAAAACCTAAATTTACAGTCATACCCAACAAAAACTACAATGTTTTCGGAGATAACCTTGACAGAGAAATGGGACAGAGTTTGCATATTGCACTCTTAAAAGTGATGTCTTAAACAGAGAGGTTGAAAAAATAACAAAGCAATAAGCAGAATAAAAAATGTGAAAAGACATATAAGAAAGGCCGAGACTTCTGAAACATGATGTCTTATCCAGGTGACTTACTAATGAGGTTCGAGTGTATTTGTAGTTTTACCTGCAACATTATTCAATCTTCAAAATGTTTCTGTATTTTTCTGCCAATAAAAAACAGTCAACCAATCAATCTTCAAAATGCATTTTGCAATATTCATACAGTCCCTGAATGCAACAGTTGCAGAATGATAAATCAAATGAAAAAGAAATATATGGAATCCTATCGAGATTTTCAAATTTTTCTTAAAAATAAATGTCTGTGGTCCCTCAAAAAAACATTACTATAACAAGAATATAGAAAGACATAAACAAGAAATTTTTGTGCAAACTAGGGTGTAAAAAAATCATGATTTAAAAATATTTTTTTTTAATTTAAATCAGATTTTTATGATTTTTCCCCCTGTGTTAAAATACAGAATAGCTAGCAATACTTTTAGGTTTCCAAAACAATTAAAACTCTAATTGCTATCATAACCTACATTTTCAAGCTTTAATTAATTACAGTAATTATAAAACTGCACTCACTTCTATTAGTTAGTAGTATACAATAATGCTAAATAATACTGATATTTACATTTACAAAAATTATTAATAACTGCACTTAATATGAAATTGTTAACATTCTTAAAATTAATAATCATTCAAACAATCAACTCTCTAATTAGCAAAATATAAATTTTTATGCTTTAATAACTGAAATGATAGTTAATAATATGCACAGTAAGTTACAGAATTAATAAAAACTGCAAATAAGTATGATTTAATTAGTTAGTAGCACAAATAACAAAACAAATAAATATCATTTGCACTTCGTTTTGCATTTGTACTCAGAAAAATTACTGTTAATCTCCTCAATCTAAACTTACGCACATGTGTATGTATGCTAACCAAAAAAATTATGAAAATGAGCAACACCCATTCATACATCCATACAGAGTAAATGTAAAAACAGCCAGTTATACCTGAAATCCTCAAAATATTAAATAGCAGCATTATTAACACTCAGTAGGGATTATAGGGGGGGGGGGGGGGGGGAGAGGTTTTGTTGCCTTTTCAATCCCAAACTAATTTTTTTATGTGGTGTATGTGAGTTCTCAAGTAAAAAAATAAAAATACAAACATTTATTCAAGCTCTACCAAAAGAAGCTCTTTCTGCGTTAACATTTTTATACCAATTAGTTTTTTTTCTCTTAAACTTTCTTTTATAATAGTTGTTGAACAGTTGTCGTTCATTCCTTCTCCTTCAGATCTAATTTCTACAAATTTATTATTGCAAAAGTAGAATCAGAAAATAACATACAGTAGAGTGCCGATTATCCGACAAGTCAGGACCGACCCCCCGTTCAGATAAGCAAAAGTTCGGATAAATCGACAAACAATTTAAGGGATGTTCCTGACTATACCAAAACCTTCACACTTTATCCAGGCTTAGGACTGGCAGCACCAGTTAGTGCTAGTGTGTTTAAAAAATATTTTTTTTGTTTACTTTTTTATCATTTAAAATTTTCTTTTATATCATTTTCTGAACTGCAGAGATCATAATTTAAGCAAAAAAGCTTTCGATTGTTGCTTGCTTCAAAGAAGACGTTCCTTCCAATGCTGCCATATCTCGAATTCTTCTTAAATACGTTTAAATACGTTAGTTGAATAGGATCAGAGTTCTTCTGCCGTTCGAGTTATTTAATAGGTGTTTCCAAACATTCAAAGGCTTTGTTATGTGATGGACCTGAGTCATTTTCAGAGCATTCATTTTCATTTCTTCAATTTCCTTTTCATCTTAAATCTCATGCACAATCTCAGCATCATTTAAAAATTTTTTTGAGGGAAATAGGCTGTTCGGATAAATAGAAGTTTGTTTTAATTTTTTTTTTTTTTGAGAGAAAGGCTGTTTGGATAATTGGAAGTTCGATAAATTGGAATTCTGATAATCGGTGCTCTACTGTATTAGCTACTTATTCTTTTACTTGCACATATTTAATGTTGTGCCTATTTTATATAAAAGAATGAGTAATTTGATTAGTTGAAGGAAATTATGACATTACAAATTATATTACATTTAAATAGAATGCTTTTTATGCCTGATAAAAACCTGCTTTTTAGAAACTTACCGTACTTAGTTTTTTACCAGTCTAATTTAAAAAAAGATAAGCTCTATCCTTATTACTATACAATAAGCAAACTTTGTATCTCTGAAAATGAGCTGTTGAATAAAAGGAGTAAAAATACTCAACTTTGTTAATCATCTTGCTCAGGAATTTTTTTTCTGCAAATCATTCTGTGAATTAACATAAAATGATATTCAGACTGTGTAAAAAAAAAAAAAAAAATGCATGATTTATGCCATAAATGAAGTCTGAATGTTTGTCATACATCACTCATACCCAAAATAAACGTTTGTCGAAAATCTTTTTTAAAACACTGTGTTTAATTATTTAAGTTAAGAATCTCATAGGCTCAGGTGAACAAGAGGTTTCAATATCAAATCTGATTATAATATTATACAGTTAAGTACAGAAATTTATCTACTTTTAAGATGGCAAATTTTAAAACATCACATATTTTGGAAAAATAACACGAAACTATTTTTATGTTAAAAATAAGGTTAGTAAACAAAATCTCTCTCTCTCTCTCTCACACACACACACACATACACAAAATAATAATAATAATAATAAAAGCAGGAATTATGGTATTTTTCCCCTCTTTTCTTTATTTTAGTTATTTTTTTCTTTTACATAAACATTCGATTCCTTACAATAAATAAATAGCATGCTTTCTGAAGAAATCTTGTTTTTGTTTATTATCAATGAAAAGTTTATATACTAAACATCTAAATTATTTATTTTTATGGTTTCTTTTTTTTTACGTTATTCATTCACTGGTTTATTTCACAGCTTGATAATATTCAAATATATGGGTTTTTACATTGTTTATGTGATTTATTTGTTGTAATCTATAAAAAACAAAAAAAAATGTTCTAAAAACATATCTATAAAAAACGTTTTTTGATTATTGAAAAGAATTTTCATTTTTTTCCTAGAAATTAATAAAATCACTAGTTAGTTATATAGGAGCAATTACCTAGTAGCCTCCTTCTTCAGATGTTGCACAGAAGTTATACCAAAATAGCTAGATTTGCTTTTACTATTGGTGGGTTAATTGCTCCCTACTATATCTGACGAAAGGAACTGTTGATTAATTGAATCATGAACTATAGTCACTGTTTAGACAATTTTCTGGACCCGGGTGCAGAATCGGCACAACGCTGCGACGCACGTCGCAGACTCTTAAGAAGGTCTGCAGACTATTTTTCAACTGTTAAAATTTAGAAAAAAAAAGTTTGCTAGAAATTATTTGCCATGTGCTATAATAATATGATCTGCGCCACATGCGATTAACGAAGCTCCGATTCCCTTTAAAATATAAATAATTCACGGAGAAAACTCTAGACACGCGATCATAAAACGTTCATTATTAAATGAGCCAATCCTCATAGGAGTGGTTTCATAAGAAATTAAAAAAAAAAACGATCATTAGTCCCAAAATTCAGACATAAATATAACGAATTTCGACAAATGTTCGCCAACAAAACAATATCGTCAATCGTTTGCAGTTAAAATAGCAAATTTCGTCAAAGGATTGTGAAAAAACGGGAATTTCGTCAAAAGATTGTGAAGAAAAAAAGGAATTTTGTCATAAGATCGTGAAAAAAAGTCAATTTCATAAAAGGGTTGCGGAAAAATAGCAACTTCCGTCAAAGGATGATGGAAAAATGCAATTTTCGTCAAATGATTGCGGAAGAAAACGTGAATTTCGTCAAAGGGCTATGAAAAAGTAGCAACTTTCATCAAAGGATTGCGGGAAAATGCGAATTTCGTTAAAGGATCGCGGAAAAAGCACAAATTTCGTCAAAGGATTGGGGAAAGAATGCAAAACTTATCGAAGGATCGTAAAAAAAATGAGGATTTCGTCAAAAGATCATGGGAAATAGGCTAATAATTCAGATTTTCGTGTGATAAGGCACAAATTTCGTCAAAAGATGGCGAAAATTTTGTCACAAGATCGAAAAAAAAAATGCTAATTTTGTCAAAGAGCTACGAAAAAATATCAACTTTCCTAAAAGGAAGGTGGGAAAATGAGAGTTTTGTCAAATGTTCGGAGAAAAAAAATGTGAATTATGACAAATGATCGGGGAAAAAGAGCAAATTCTGCTAAAGGGTCGTGGAAAAAACGCGAATTTTGTCAAAAGATCGCGAAAAAAACTCAGAATTTTGTCAAAGGATTGCGGAAGAAAGGTGAATTTCATTGAAGGATTGCAGAAAACAGCGAATTTCACACAAAGATCGCAGAAACAGCAAATTTTGCACAAAGATTGTGAAAAAATGCAGATTTCACTAAAACATCGCGAAGAAACACATATATCGTCAAAAGATCGCAGAGAAAATGCAAACTTTTTTCAAAGGATTGTGCAAAAAACGCGAATTCCGTCAAAGGATCGGGAGAAAAAACACGAATTTCGTCAAAAGATCGCAAAAAAAAAAAAAAACCCCGAACATCATCGAAAGATTGCGAAAAAAACAGGAACACCGTCGAAAGATAGTGAAATAAATGCAAATATTGTCGAAAGATCGCGAAATAAACGAGAACATTGTCAAATGATCTGGATGGAAATGATCATGATGGATTAAATTTTAAGAGATTAAGAATTAAGAAAGAGCAGAGATAATATTTTAAGCAATGAAAGTGTTACTGTAAATCCCTAAACCTAGGAAATAAAAAAACAGTGAAGTTGAAAATCTGAAAAGCAAATAACTAACTAATAAAATAAAGTAAGATGGTGAAATAAATACAAGTAAGTTTAAAAACAAACTGACGTTTATTTAAAACAGTATAAAACATTAAATAAACTTTAAGATATAATAAAAGCAATAATTAAACAACTTACGACTCACATTATTTCTATTAACTTTAAATGCATATTGAAATAAAAAGAACTAACTTCATGGCTATTTAGAGGAGACAACAATCATTCTTGTGATTAGAAGTAATCTAGAATAAAGCTTCAATTCAAATCTCATATCCTTATGGAAGATGACGGAACTATTGTAAAAATAACTTATTCTGAAAAACGTCGTTGACCTTGACTAAACCTAAACACTCCGTTGATCTCGCTCATCAATGAAGACATCATGACTCCATTACTATTCTTCACTTGAATGAAGACGATAGCTAAAATACGAGTCCAACATTAGGGTATTTATTTAAATGGCTGCTAAAATTTCGAAAAACAGATAAACATCTCAAGTGATGAAGCGAAGACTTAAATGAAACGAACACATGCTTGGGTCGACGAGATTTACCATTATTGTAAAAGAGACTTGATCAGAAATATATTAGTAACATTTATATTTAAACTTATATTTCGACAAACATTAACTATCAACGTAAAGTAATAACTTAAAGAAACAAGGCAACATATTTAGACGAGACATCCCAGACGACAATCAGGAAAAACATTTAGGTACTGAAAGAAAGTGATGGAACGTATTTATCCTAACCGGCAAAACAAAACCAAGCCCATTACGCAATGCAAAGAGCAGATGGCTCAATGATTCTCGAATGAGGAGTTTTCATGCCAAAACGTCATGATGATGATGTGCTAGCAACCGGAGCAACACCATCTCATGACGATCGGCAAAACATCGCCATATGGGAAATAACATCAGATCACGTATGCATTGATAATAGCTAGGACTTTGAAATAAAAGTGAAACAGAAGGGTTTTAATAGAAGAGCGATTTAATAAGTAGAGGGATTTAATAGAATGTAAACAAACCTGTTAAATGGAAAGTAGAAAGATAGAGAAGAAGATACTGCCGGAAAGTGATAAGATCAGGATGGTAAATATTTCTATCAAAATGATCGCGGAAAAAAAAAAAAAAAAAACGCAAACATCGTCGAAAGATCACGGAAAAATCACGAACATCATCGAAAGGTCACAAAAAAATGAGGACATCGTCGAAAGATCATGATAAAAAAAGGCGGGCATCATCAAAAGATCGCGAAAAAATGCGTATTTTGTCAAAGGAACGAGGAAAAAAAGGTGAATTCCGTCAAACAATCGCGTAAAAATTTGCTGCAACATTAATGTTTTCATGAGATTTTTTACAGCTGAGTGACAGGTTAAATATTAGCTAGCCATGTTTTGAGTGAAAGCATGTTAAATTTTGAATTGCACAACTAGCTAAGATTGATAGGTAAAACATTGCATTAGAATTACTTATAGTATTTGCATGAATTACTCAAATTTGATTCTCTCAGAATTTCAATCTGCTCCAAAAGCAGTTTTTATTGCTACAAAATTAGATTTTTGCTGCTACAAAAATGGATTTTACTGCTACAAAATTAGATTTTTGCTGCTCTAAAGTGACTTTAGTGCACTTTCATTCCTGTATTATCACATCTATATATAATTTTGGCACTTCTTAGTTATCCCGTCGACCAAATTACTGTCGCCAAATTGTAAGATTAATTGCCACTAATGGTTGCCATTAATTAATTAATTGTAAGATTAAATGCCAATAATGGCCAATAAAACAATTAATTCGACGTTTTATTTGTATTTTTATTAATGTTTTACTAGTTTATTTGTTCTTTCGTTATTTAAAATAAAAAATTATGTCAATGTGTATAATTTGGCAAGTGGTTTGGCGGTTTTGGCGAAATTGGTCGACGATATAACTAAGTACCACCATAATTTTTAATATTATCATATTGTATCAATCTTTTCAAAAATTTTAGAAATTGGTGTTCATATGTTATTTTTACTGTTATTCTGTTTTCTAACTTCACAGAAATTTTGACAAATTTTATGAAATATTCTTCAGACAATGGTGTTAAAAATTTTAAGGACAAAGGTAAATTATTTAAAAATGTACTTTTCTTTTATGTTAATCACAAATACTTGGGGCGTTTAAGTGCATGAGGGATTGTAAAGAGGGTGTTTGCCCTAAGTTCTGCAGACTGCTTTTAAAGTTTCTACTTGTGTTGCAGACTGCAGAAAAAAATTCTGCTGCTGGGTTTCTGGAGAAAAAAAAGATACTCTTTGAAAATTTTCACCATTAATATATTTATTAGAACTGATGTCTCTTTTGAGTTCAAAGCCAAATTACATTTATACCACAGGAAAGACATGAAAATATCACCCAATAAATGAACACTTCATGAAAAAATTGTAAACATACAATTATAAACTGAATTTGAATTCATACTAGGAACATTTATACAAGTACAATAAATATTTAAAAGTTTTATATTTGTACATTGTATGTTCTTATTTAAGTAGTCATCATACAAACAAACATACACACATAAAAAGAAAAAAAAAATCATTTGATTTAAAATATTCAGATTCAAAACATTACTTTTATCAAATTTTCGCTATACTTTTATCAAATTTTCGCTACTCAGATTCGTATGTAAGTGAATATTTTCATAAGTTAAACTAATTTTTTTATACCATAAAAATTAAAATCTTACTTGCGAACTGTCAGTTGATCTCCTTCAGGATCATCTTCACCACTATCGTCATCCTCAACGCTAGTATCAGTAAAATCCTCGTAAAGTTCAGAAAAATATGAAACAAAACAATGCTTGATATAACCAAACCATCCTGAGGGTTTCTCAATTGGTGGGAATGGGACAACTTCAACGTGAACTGGAGTTACTTCAGTCTGGACTGAATTAAAAAAAAATTGGAATTATTAAATAGAAATTATATATAAAAAATAAATAAATAAAAGGATTAACTGCAAAAGATTTTTCAGAAATAAGCTTTTAAGAAACGGTTATTACCACTGCAGTATTTATTCTTTGTAAAAATGTAAACTGTTAATTTTTGTCATTTTTTTCTGTACAACCTGATTCAAACCCAACCCAAAAAGAAAATTAATCTTTTTTTAAAATACAACTATGAAAAAATAGTCTATACATAATATATATACACATTCATACATTTATGCTAATAAAAGAAAGTTTCACTCTGTCTGTGCACGTGCCGTGTGTTTGTCGGTGGAGGTTAGCGAAATTCAGCACACCTAGAAGTCTGAAAATTTCTGTGAGGATAAGTCCAAGGCAGGTCCTGATGCAACTGAGACTTTTAAATTTTTGATAATTAACTGAGATATTATTTAAAAACCCATCAAAAAACTTCATTAAAGGAGTGAGAATTTATGACCTTTAGCCTTGCAAAATCACAAAGGAACAGATCAATGCCTGTACTCATGGTTCAGAGCTGATGAAGGTTGCCAGAAAGATAAGAGAGAGAGATTATGAGGTATATGGAATTTTTTTAAACTATTTCAGGAACGGATTTGAAAACTGGTATACATACACAAAATAATATTCTATTTCAGAAATTCAAAAAATGTAAAAAACCCACTGGTAAATTTTTATTTTATCAAAAAACTAATTTTTATATGGAAAAAGAAAGAAGGGATTTGAAAATTGGTACTTACACAAAATACTCTATTTCAGAAATTCAAAAAAATCCATCAATAACATTTTATCAAAAAAACCTGATTTTCAGAAGGAAAATGAAATGTATTCTGCATTTATTGCTTTTTGCAAATTATTTAAATTGTAGCATTTTCTGCACTAAATATCGTTATTTTACATCAGAATTTTTTTTTATGGAGTCCTCAGATACATAATTTTTTTTTTTTTTTTTTTATAATACTAGGGGGCTCTATTGCTTTTGCAAAAAGGGAATATTGATTTTGCAATTATTTAAATCATTATAGAAATTTCTGCACTAAATATCATTATTTTATGTCAGATTTTTTTATGGAGTCCTTGGATACATATTTTTTATAATACTGGGGAGGGGGTCTTTGCCCCCCTATGAGCTATGCTTGCCAATCCACGTTCAGACTTTGCAACCTCTAAAAACATGGTAAAGTGCCTTTTAAAAATACTATCAGATTACGGGAGATTGAATGATATTATCATGAACAGCAATTATCTTCTATAATCGGGTTCGTTGCCATGCCTTTTCGTTTGAATGGGGCATTTTTCGGTTAACTGGCTCATCCACCACTGTTATGACAGCTGATGGCTGTTTTGGAGATTGATAAGTAAGATTAATTACACATTTGAAAATCAGCTTGTATAAAATTTTTAGGTTAAAAATGGACTCTGGCTAAATTCCTATATATAGTTTTGTTTCAATAAAACTTTTTTACTGGAAGGATTTTGACTGACTTTAACATTAAATAGCTCTTAAATTCTTTGATTTAAGAACAGCCTGCTTCAGCATGTTTATCAAACATTTCTTTATAACACTACCAACTTTCATACTTTTGTATGCAATAATTTTCTTAATATTAGTGAAGAAAGACCTCCGGTCACAAAAAATTATTTACAGCGGCAGCATTAGTAACTTGCTTTCAGCAAGACTCCCTTATCATAACAGACTTGACAATTGCTAAGTTTCCTTTGTCCGCTGTACATGTGGTCTGAAATCACATGGTACTCCTGCTACTAGCGCCATCTAACATGAAAAATAGAAATATTTTAAAATTTGTTTTCCATATCTGTTTTCCCATTTTTTTTTATAATATGCTGTATATTTGTAGTTTACAAATGATAGTTGTTAACTTAAAAATTTTCATACATTGAAGACATTTTTTTAGATCCTGTAAAAGTTAAATATTTTATTACATTTTCTCTTTTATAATTTCAAATATGCAGATCATTTCAGCTTAACATACTTTAGACCAGTGGTTCCCAACCTTTTTTTGGCCGCACCCCACCAAAGCATCTCTAAAGTCACAATGTCCCCCCTCCCTTCTATATACTATAAATCTTATTACATGAAAAATAAACTTCTATTTTCCCGGAAGGGTCGAAAATAGCATTAACACCGATGAAGGATTTCACATTCTTTAATTTATCAAAATCACATATTTTTATTTCAAATGAAAATCAAATTTCAAATTATTTTTGCTTAAAAGGCGCAAAGACCAACTTAGTGAAAAAAAAAAAAAAAAAAAAAAATTTACGGATTTGCACAAAACCCAACGTTTAGGCAGTGCATTGACTTTCCTTGAGCATTACCACAATGAAGGTGAAGATTTTTTAGACCAAATTGTTACTGGTGACGAAACATGGGTGGCCTGCGTCACACCAGAATCGAAACAACAATCCATGGAATGGCGACATTCATCATCACCCAAAAAAGGGAAGTTTAAGCAAACAATTTCTGCCCAGAAAATCATGTGCACAGTTTTTTGGGACAAAAAAGGAGTATTGCTAGTGGAGTTTCTGCCTCGTAATGAGACAATCAATGCAGCGTCTTATTGTGAGACACTGAACAATCTGCGTCGTGCAATCCATAACAAAAGACGTGGCAAGTTGAGTAAGGGTATCGTTTTGCTGCATGACAATGCCCGTCCACATGTGGCTAATCGGACCAAAGATCTCATCAAATCTTTTAAATGGGAAACTCTAAATCATCCTCCATACAACCCTGATCTGGCGCCCAGCGACTACCATTTGTTCCTGCACTTGAAGAAGCACCTGGGTGGTCAGCGTCTTCAAGACGATAACGAAGTCAAAACATTTGTGATACAGTGGTTAAAAAGTCAGGCGGCAGAATTTTATGAGGAGGGTATTCAAAAACTGGTGCCATGTTATGACAAGTGCCTCAATAATCACGGAAATTATGTAGAAAAGTAGATGAAGGTACAGGCTTTCATGTAAAAATAAAATTATTGCGATATCTTTGCATGTCTTTTTTTAATTCCAAAACGGTACTTACTTAAAAAACATGCCTCGTACTTTAATCGCTGCAAAATTTATATATGTTATTAAGTTTTACTGTTATTATTATTATTATTAAGGCTGGTAATTGCTGGATTCGTGCTTAGATAAATTTTAGTACATTATGAAGTACATTGAACTTCTATATATCATATACAGACGTACATAAGGTCTCATATACACAGTGAGTACACATGTGACAGATCATAACACATGCGAGTTACAACAAGGAGATTAATTATGCATCAAACCATGCATCCCAAGATATGCCAATTGGCTGTGGACCCGATTATGAAACTTTTCATGGATTAATATATGCAAACTTTATATGAAAAAACACTGAAGCTTGCGTCTAAAGCAGTGGTACCCAACGTAGGGTGTACGCCCCACAGGGAGGCAATTTCAGATTTCTTATGAATAAAGTTTCTCCCTTTTTTTCTAAGGAAAGTAGTGTCTTAGTATAAAAATAGAAATAATACATGAAAAAATTTAAAAATAACTGAATAAAAATTATTTTTTGAAACATTCACATTTAAAAGTTCAAAATATGCTGACACCGGAATAATTATGTGAATTCTCTTTTGATATTTTACACATTTTATGTATAAGAATTTATTTTAATTTTTCTGGTTTTAAGTTTATTTTAGTAAAGCACACCTCTTTATTATATTATTAATTTTTTTTTTTTTTAAACTTGTACCTCTATTCATAGCGCAATATGCTCAATGAAGGAATTTTACATATGAAATTTTGTAGGGTATATCTAAGATTGACTATTTGGACATGTTTAATCTGAAAAATGCTTTGAATTATCTAAATGAGGTACTACTTTTATTAAATTCATAAATCCCCATGCACATCACAGAAGGAAAGGGGTACAGAAAGTAAACTTCTTATGGCTCTTTCAGCAGGCCACATACACAATACGTAAACATACTTCTTTTTTTCACTAAGTTGGCTTTTGCGCCTTTTAAGCAAAAATAATTTGAAATTTGATTTTCATTTGAAATATTATATTCAAGGCGAATGTTTCTCTCTGGAAAAATTTCCAAATATTCACATATTTTTATTACAAGTATGTGTTTAACATAACTGTAGGAATGCAATGAGGCCATGGAACTTCGCATTTACATCTACAACAGTTTTATTGGCAACTTAGTTCAAATTTAAAAGTGATAAATAGTCTACATTTTAATCTTCATAAAATTCCTTGAAATCTCTCTTACATTTTGTATACATTTGATAAAATTGTTACATTTTATAATGGATTTTAGTACTTCATAAAGAACATGTGATATTTGTTTATCACCAAGACTGTATGGATAACATAATTATTCACAAGTAACATTTCAGGATTCGTGCTTTCATTCATTTTGATTATATAATACTTTTCTTTTCCCTCATAACATACTTCTTTAACAGGGTTCGTATGCATCAGGGGATTTTAGAACCAGAAATTTCATGAAGTCGCTATACATGAAGATATATTTTTTTTCTTTATTAAATAAAGCAAATAATACTTTACAAAAATTCTGGTAAAAAGTCCTTGAAAGTTCTTGAAGTGTACGAACCGTGATTGTGAACCCTTTTCCCATTATTATCTGGCCACCATGTTTTCTCTCATTTAAAATTTTAAAATGCATGAAGTATGTTTACGTATTGTGTATGTGGCCTGCTGAAAGAGCCATAAGAAGTTTACTTTCTGTACCCCTTTCCTTCTGTGATGTGCATGGGGATTTATGAATTTAATAAAAGTAGTACCTCATTTAGATAATTCAAAGCATTTTTCAGATTAAACATGTCCAAATAGTCAATCTTAGATATACCCTACAAAATTTCATATGTAAAATTCCTTCATTGAGCATATTGCGCTATGAATAGAGGTACAAGTTTAAAAAAAAAAAAAATTAATAATATAATAAAGAGGTGTGCTTTACTAAAATAAACTTAAAACCAGAAAAATTAAAATAAATTCTTATACATAAAATGTGTAAAATATCAAAAGAGAATTCACATAATTATTCCGGTGTCAGCATATTTTGAACTTTTAAATGTGAATGTTTCAAAAAATAATTTTTATTCAGTTATTTTTAAATTTTTTCATGTATTATTTCTATTTTTATACTAAGACACTACTTTCCTTAGAAAAAAAGGGAGAAACTTTATTCATAAGAAATCTGAAATTGCCTCCCTGTGGGGCGTACACCCTACGTTGGGTACCACTGCTTTAGACGCAAGCTTCAGTGTTTTTTCATATAAAGTTTGCATATATTAATCCATGAAAAGTTTCATAATCGGGTCCATAGCCAATTGGCATATCTTGGGATGCATGGTTTGATGCATAATTAATCTCCTTGTTGTAACTCGCATGTGTTATGATCTGTCACATGTGTACTCACTGTGTATATGAGACCTTATGTACGTCTGTATATGATATATAGAAGTTCAATGTACTTCATAATGTACTAAAATTTATCTAAGCACGAATCCAGCAATTACCAGCCTTAATAATAATAATAATAACAGTAAAACTTAATAACATATATAAATTTTGCAGCGATTAAAGTACGAGGCATGTTTTTTAAGTAAGTACCGTTTTGGAATTAAAAAAAGACATGCAAAGATATCGCAATAATTTTATTTTTACATGAAAGCCTGTACCTTCATCTACTTTTCTACATAATTTCCGTGATTATTGAGGCACTTGTCATAACATGGCACCAGTTTTTGAATACCCTCCTCATAAAATTCTGCCGCCTGACTTTTTAACCACTGTATCACAAATGTTTTGACTTCGTTATCGTCTTGAAGACGCTGACCACCCAGGTGCTTCTTCAAGTGCAGGAACAAATGGTAGTCGCTGGGCGCCAGATCAGGGTTGTATGGAGGATGATTTAGAGTTTCCCATTTAAAAGATTTGATGAGATCTTTGGTCCGATTAGCCACATGTGGACGGGCATTGTCATGCAGCAAAACGATACCCTTACTCAACTTGCCACGTCTTTTGTTATGGATTGCACGACGCAGATTGTTCAGTGTCTCACAATAAGACGCTGCATTGATTGTCTCATTACGAGGCAGAAACTCCACTAGCAATACTCCTTTTTTGTCCCAAAAAACTGTGCACATGATTTTCTGGGCAGAAATTGTTTGCTTAAACTTCCCTTTTTTGGGTGATGATGAATGTCGCCATTCCATGGATTGTTGTTTCGATTCTGGTGTGACGCAGGCCACCCATGTTTCGTCACCAGTAACAATTTGGTCTAAAAAATCTTCACCTTCATTGTGGTAATGCTCAAGGAAAGTCAATGCACTGCCTAAACGTTGGGTTTTGTGCAAATCCGTCAACATTTTTGGAACCCAACGTGAACACAATTTCCGGTAATTCAAGTTCTCGGTCACAATGCGATACAAAACACTACGAGAATATTGAGGAAAGCAGTCGCACAATGATGAAATTGTAAAGTGTCTGTTTTCTCTCACCTTTTCGTCCACTTTCTGCACCAAATCTTCATTAACGACCGAAGGACGCCCACTCCGTTCTTCATCATGCACATTTGTGCGGCCATCTTTAAATGCTCTCACCCATTTCCTTACCATTCCATCACTCATAATGTTTTGTCTGTAAACTTCACAGATCTCACGATGAATATCGATCGGTTTTACGCCTTTAGCACTAAGAAATCGTATAACAGCCCGTACTTCACAATCAGCGGGACTCACGATTGTCAGAGGCATCTTAAAGACTCAGTAAACAACGTATACAATGAAGAATCAGACTGTAATGGCATCAGTGCGTAGACAAGAGATGTAGGTTACCAGCGCGCATGCGCGGAATGCCGACCGTAGCGCTGCGGCGGCAGAATCGCAAAACGGTACTTACTTAAAAAACATGCCTCGTATTTTAAGAAAGTTAGAACACGGATAGATAGACAAACAAACAGACTGAAGACATAAACACTTAAAAAATTGGAAACATAAAAAAGTTTAATAATCACTTAAATTTATACGTGTCCTCCAGCTTTCACACAAAAGATAAATTATTGTCATGCTACGATTTTGGTGTTTATAAATCTTGGTTTGGGATTCTTTATTAATCAGACCTACAGTCAATTGGCTTATTACAGTAAGTGTAGTTTGGTGCAAAACTAATTTTATTTTAAAACCGTGTAAATGATACCTCATTGTTCCAGCATTGCGCTTTTTGCAGCTAACTTTGGTTGGTTGTGGAACAGATTACATAAAATTTGCTAATAGGGGAGAGGAGAGTGGTAATGAATGGGCCAATTTTTGGTTTTTAATTTTTGTAATTTTTTCTAATAATTTTTTTTTGGCTCAGAACTGGCTCTTCAGTTACTTTACTTATTTGGTTATATAAAAAAGTCATAAAAATTGGATTAGAAAATGTCTATAATGAATGATAATAGAAAATAAAAATATAGAAATTTGGCCCATTCATCCCCACGAATGGGACTGAATGGGTCATTCAAGGTAATGAATGGGCCACTAAATGAATTCAATGAAAAAATGTGGAATTAATCTTTTATTCATCAAATATGACAAAATGAATGGTACTTGACATGATATGATCAAAGTATACTGAAATAGTAAGTAATACACAATGCTTATCAAAATTTATGAACATCAAAAGTGATATTAAATCACATAATTGTAGCAGAAAAATGACAAAATAATGAGATTATAATGGGGGGGGGGGACATGAATTCTCAGGCGGGATGTTCAGATACAGGGAAATTGAAAATTTGAAAGCTTGACCAAACTCTTGACTATCTTGTCTCCTAATTATCTGAGCCCCTCCTTGAAAACTTGACTGAAGGCATAACTCGGTACGGGCTGACTGTTTCTGCCCTCTGTTTGCCTCCTGATCATTAGAGGTTTAGTTGCCACTAATGGGGCACTTTCTCTGACCCCTTCATGTGACTATCATTGAATAGCCTTTTCAACAATCTTTCATATTATGTATCCCTCCCACCCCCATTTCAATTTTAAATCATTGGTTAGGTAACTTGGTCCCTAATTACCTGAGTCTTTTATATCATACCTTCTTGAAAACTTGACCAAATGGGTAATTTGATACGGGGCAAATATTCTGCCCTCAGTTTGTCTCACTCCCGACCATTAGCGGCTTAGTTGCCTCCCCAAGGGGACACCTTTGGAACTTTTCCAACCTTTTCATGCAATATATCATTGGATAGCTCTTGGATCACTCTTTCATATTATGTATGCCGGGCCCCTCTCCCCTCCTTTTTGGCCCACCGGGTTTTTCTCTCTTATTAGAATCCCCACCCCTTAACTAATATATCTACAGATAAGTTGAATAACGGAGTTTCGTTCGGATAGAGGTTTGTTTGGAATAGAGTGTGCCCTTTGGTGGTGAAAAATGGAACAAACAGATTTTGGATTTTAGTTATATTTAAGGTTATTATCAAGGTCCAGGGCAACAACATGCAGATCAGCTAGTAAATATATATTTTCATATGAAAAACTACTCTGGACTTAAAAAAAAACTTGACCCACAAGAGTAAAAATGCAATCAGAAACTGCCCTGAACTCAATACAATTAGAGTCGACCCAACCCAAAAAGAAAAATATTAATCTGAAAAGATCTGTATTGCAGATTCGAGCAAAACTGGGTTACCCGACTTGATGCAGTACTCTAGTACGCCTCTAATACTTTCCAGTTAAGTACTTTTTTTCTTTTCTCAGAAATACTATTTGTTTTCTATTGAGTGATAATATAATCACACTTTTTAATCATTAAACAGTATTGTAAAACAATTAAAAAATAGTGTAAAACAATGTTAAAAAACTTTTTTTTATTATCCTTCTGTACTTGTTAGACATGATCCTGCATCAGAAATTGTCCATTGTAGTATTGCACTCAATGGAAGGTTAAAATAAACATGTATATAAAGCATTATTTTTCAAAAGTAAAGGGCACAAACCTCAGAGAGTGTTGTGAAAATTTTTAGGGGTCAATTTTTAGCTGCATCATAGAAAACTTTGGGAGCAACTTTTTTTTAAAACTATTTTATAAACTCAATAAGTATAATAAGTACAAATAGATTAATAATTTTTATAATTGACTAAATATTCATGTGGATAAAACATGTTCAAAATAAAAATATTATGTGAAAATGTATATTATATTTAGTTATTACTTTATCTCAGATACTTTCCAAAACAGGGGTGTAGTGGGGGGTATACAGAGATATATGCCATACACTTTCTGGATTTTTAAAAGAAGCTCCGTATACTCACTGTTTCTCAAAGTTATAGCGTATACTCGAGGCATGACATTAATTACTTTATTATATACCGTCTGCCTTTAGCGTGTGCACTCTGTTTTTGTTTTTTTTACGACTACAACACTGTTCCTAAATCAAACCACAAATGGAAGTCATTTAAGCAGGCTTCTATTTTTAAATAAACAACTTTCACGCCAAATCCTTGCAAGTGGCAGGTTGTGTTATCGTCAACTTTAATTAAACTCTAAGCAGAGATAAGCAGAATGAACATGATATGAATTCAGATTTTTATTTATTTATTTATTGTGCACAGCCATTGAGGTCCACCATAGTTTTATGTTTAAACAGAGTTTCTGAAACCAAAAAGTTTAAGAAATACTGGTATAAAACATAAATTTTATACAAATTTATGCTGAAATTTTGAAATTAAAATTAAATACCTAAATCTTGATCTTCTTCAATATCTTTGGAAATATCAATACTATCTTCTTTTTCACCAATAACACACATTCCTGGTGGTTTTTCTCCAATGTCAGATAATTTAGATTTTTCACTGGAATGTTTATCCTTTTTCACAAACCTTCGTAATCTAAGAAAATAACAAAAAACTATGAAACGGAAAGTAAGTATGAGTTAAAAGGTATGACATTTAATAAAGATATTTTCATAACTTAAATTACTTTCATTATCTGAATAAGCTTTTATAATTCTAAAAACAGGAAATTGTTTCCCCATTAAATAAATTTATTGTTATTTCAGAATTATTAAAATATCTAATTTTAAAGTAACTGAATTTTTAGAATTTTAACTTGTTTCACAACCATAAGAAAGATACTGTGTCTTTTGATTTATATTTTAAAATTTAATACCTTTAATAATAAGCTGGATGATTTTACAATTATTACTAGGTGAAACCCCAAAATGAAAGGCAGGTGAAAATAAAAATGTGTGAAATAGATTAACACTTTGGTTGCTGCATGCCCCATGGCAGTCACACATTCTTTTTTTTTTTTTTTTTTTTTTTCTTATTGCCAGCACCAGCAATTATAAAAAATCATTCCTTCCTGGTTGATAGACCTTTAAAAAAAGTACAAAGTTGTTAAGGTATGTGGTTAGGTCAGTATATAAGCTATTGTTGTTGTATAAGTGTTGGCCTATTACACAAGGTATATTTGCTACCAGCAGTCGTTCAGAAGCCAAAGTGTTAGACAAGAATTTTTTCCACAATTGCATTTATTGAAAAATTCTAGAAAATATATACATATACACATAATAAAAAAAGAGCAAATGAATTAACAATGTTTTTACGATTTCAAAGGTACCAAAAAATATTTATTTGTATTAAAATTTGGGACTAATTTTCTATAATTGGGGTTCATATTAAGACTTATCTGGTGAGGAAGAAAAGAAGTGGAATCCCATGCTATCCTATGGGAAAATATCCTTCTTATTCATTCAAATTTAGAAATTTCAACAATATTTGTTTTTCATGCATGTAGATAGGAAGTTTCTTTATCCCCCTGTAAGCTGAAAATATTTTAAAGATAATTACGAGTATTTTAAAAAATTCTGAAAAGCATAAAAGTGTTCTTTACTTGTTTGTAACTTTGGACTTAAAAAAAATATAAAAATTTGGAGCTTACAGAGTGATAACGGACCTTCCTATAGATTTGCTGAAAAAAAATATTGTTGAAATTTCCAAATTTGAATGAACTAGAAGAATAAGTATTTTTCTCATAGGATAGCATGGGATTCCACTCCCCCCCCCCCCCCCACCAGATAAGTCCCCTTAAGGGCAGGTCGGTGCCAAATATAAATGATATTGGCAAAAATGCATTTAAAGTTAACACCACTTTGCATATAATACTGTAAAGAGTAAGATACAACAAAAGCAAAAATATACCTGGTGAAAACTGAATGTTTGCCACTCCCATTTACAAAAATGCAGTTTTGATATCAAAACACGACCTATGAAATGCACTAATTTGACATAGATCTTGGTTATGAACGATCCCAGTTTTGGTCAAAACTGGATTTAAATGAGAATTTTGCCAGCTGAGCTAGTTATTGTCAAATTGAAAAAAAGCTAGTAAAACAGAAAATCTGGTAGCCAGCAAAAATTTCCAGTAACCAGTAAAAACATTTGTGTTTCCTTCCCTTTCTCACTCACAAACACATTATTTAATGATGGATTTTCAAAAAATACATAAGCTTTTTATAGGCTGATTGTGGAAGAATAATTACTAGAATAGTAATGCTATATCATGAATTGTCTTAACGCTTCCAACTCAGTTAATGAATAAATTTTGAAAGGTAATATAAGCACAAGCCATCTCTCATTAAGATATTTTGATTGCCAGTGATGATGTGGTGACCGACCACATCTGTCGAACCTTGTTTACATCAGATGTGATCATACAATAAAGGGTTAACATTTTACTGCAAAGTAGGAAACACTAATCTAATCATTAGTTTTGGATTCAATAGTTAGAATCATTAGTTTTTCAACTGAAAAAACAAATAGAAGTAGTAAGTAATTTATATACATACCTAGGTGATTTAGTACTAAGGGATCCAGTTTCTTTTTCATGTAACTTTTCAGTTAATATTCTATTCTTTTCTCTTTCCTTTTCAAGCTGCTTCACCAATTGTTCTGCTGCATTGGCAGCTTTCAATTGTTTAATTTCATCAACTATATAAGCAAACAGAAAAATGCATACTATTCAGTTACTTCAAATACTCAAATTATTTCTTGTAGAATAAACTTTTAATGACAAAAACATCATAATAAATTTGCTTTCAAATCAAAGTTCTTTATTACAAATGTAAAAGAATATAAATTTTATAAGAATATATGGTAGTTTTATGTTAGCCGGGTGTCAGTAATAACTTACCAAATCTTGTTTCAATTGGCATCACTTGACTCGCAATACTTGGCTAAATTTATGTGAAGAAGAGGTGTGTGCTGTTTGGTATTGTATATGACGGCCAATTATCTACATGAGGGATATTGGCCCGAACAGGGGAGGGGAGGGGAGGGGAGGGAATTCTTTCTAAGGGAACGAAACCTACCCCATATTTACGCAAGGAAATCCAAGGTTCGAAGAAAACCACGGAAAATTCTGAATGATTAGGCCAACATACGCGATTGAGTTCTAACCCAGTATCCCCCCCCCCCCCCCCCTCTACTAATTTCGAGAGAAGAACCTCTCGGCCACTGGTGGAACATGAAGAAGAGGAACTAACAATCATTTTGAAAAAATTCTAAATGATATTAAAATGTTTTGGGACCTTAAGTAATGTAAGCTTCTATTTTTGTGTATATAAAATCAGATACATTGCTTTCATTATGAAATAAAAATTTTTTAGCTTATGTTATCTCTTATTTAAACAATCCTGTTATTGACTAAACACAATCATTAATAGACCTGATTACATGAGACTTTGTTATTTGTATTGATATGTTTGTGTTTACGTATTTTATCCTTATTTTTAGCTAAGGTTTTAAAGTTATTATTATAGAAATTACCCAACTTTTTATATCTTAATTTTTTTTTTTTTTTTTTTTTTTTCGTTATTGGCTAATGTTATTAGATTGGTGAGAAAAAAGGATTGGCAAAATTTTTAAGAAATTGGCGAACACTAGCACCTGCTAAGATAAAAGTACTGAATATATTTACACAAAACATAAACATAATATATATACATATATATGTATTAACAAACTATACAATACAGGTAGCATTGCCAGATTTCTCTCTTTTAAAAAAAATGAGAGATTTTAATTGATACTAGTTTGTTTTACTTTTATCAAACTACCATCTTTTTCTACATCCTACTGAGCTATGTTGATGAATTATATCAATAACATCGTCTGTATAGAATCTTTCTTAAAAACAAATCATTAATTAATAGTTATTTTACAACTATATTTGTATTACATTATTTTAATAATTTTGCAGTCACATTTTTGTGGTAAAAGTGCACCAAAAGTAATTTTTTTAAAAACAAACTGAAAAGATAAACTGATAAAAAATCCCCAAATTTAGGCATGCTTTCTTTTAAAAGAGAAGAGATCATCTAAGGGGAAGGTTTAAGCATACACCGTACAATAAGCCTGAAAAATGCACAATTTACAAAGAAAATGTACAATCTGACGATCCTAAATTCAGCTAGAGTTCAGCTGGCTATTCCAATAACCCTTTTTGCCTTTTTTTATAATAATAATAATGAACTTTAAATATTAAATACAAACTCTTTCTTGCATAGAGTGTTTTGAAGGTTTTTTTTTTGTTTAGATGTAAAAAAAAAAAAAAAAAAAAAAAAAAAATAATAATAATAATAATAATAATAATAATAATAATAATAATAAATAAACTAAATTAAATTCTGCTTTATTCACAATACTAATTTTACATGTCAGTGTACATAAACTTCAAATTCAACAAACAGTAAAATAAAGCTATCAAAGTCTTAGTTTTCATTGAAACTCAATCTTTAATTTTTTGTTTTATGAACCAAGACTAACAATAGAGAAAACATATTATAGTTAAATAATTTTTGAACTAAACTCACAGCACTGTCAATTGCAATTTGTACAACACAAGATTTGAAGACAGTAAAAAATTTATGACTACATTTTTCTAATTTTGGAATCACACTTTAAGATTTTCGCAAATGACAGAAAACCTTTCCCATAATTCATGTTGTTCATTCTACAGGCAATACATTACAACAGATTACAGTTTTATTTATTTATTTATTTTGTTATAAAATTCTTTAGTTATTTATCATGTAATTAGAATTTGGCTGAAAAGGAACTAAAGCATTCTTCTGGTTTAATGCATAGTATATGCATAATGAAAAAACTTAGTCTTTCTTGTGCTAAAAGATGCACAACCACTCTGAGGGGAGGAACAAGTTCATTCAAAACATGTTCTGCTTTTCTTATTTTATTTATGGTGTTTTAAATAAGTTCTTTTCCTTTGTAATATACTGAGACAGGTTTATGTTTGCGAGTTTTGTCTAATGAGACAATTTCCTTGAAAAGATAAAAGTATGATACAGGTATGGAAAATATATGTGCATTTAACAAAATAATAAAATCTCCAACAGTTCTAGTAGTAAATTTAGGTGGTTTTGAAAATCAAACCATTTAGTTACTGACAACTCAGACACCCTTGACGATTAAAATAGGGATGCAATGGATATATGACAAACTATTGTATCCAGCCCACCCAGCCAGTATACTGATAATTATCAGTAGCCAGATATTATGCATGATTATCCGGCACAACTCCAGCCTAAAATTGTACACTGAGAAAAAGAAAAATATATAATAAATAAATAAAAAGAGTAATATTAGAAAAGACATATTTTACTTATTTTTGTAAATCCTACATTTTAAGAAATATTTATTTACAATATATATATATATTTATGATCCACCTTATAAAACATTACACACTTAAAAAAAGAGAGAGAGAAAAAAAAAGATGCATTTGTTTAAAATCTTTTGTGCCTCCTCATCTGTTAGGAAATTAGCAGCCAAGATAAATTAAATGTTGATTTTAAAGTATGCTATTTTAAACTTCTGTAACATATAAGAAAAATATCCATTTCATGTATTTAAAAATGTGAAATATTATGTATACATACACACAAGACACATACACACTAGGGTGGAGCGAAAAAAATGAATTTTTTAAAATCAAAAACGGGTAGGTGCCAAAAGTTGCCTTTATACTAGTACATCATCTCCGTGCAATATTACCGCTGAAAAAAAATGGCTTGAGTCTGCGCTTTTGGTCCAAAAGTCGAAATTTTGGGTAAAATTTGACATTTTTTCAAAAAAATTAAAAAGCTCCTATAGAGCTGGCTATTATTTAAACCTTTATTATTAATGACTTAACATATTTAAACGATAAAACGATATCTTTGTTCTGTATAACGGGAGCAAAACTGACAACTTTAGGTAAAAAAGGGCGTTTCCACTCTGTTGTGTCATACAACTAATTGTTGTTTGGAATATGCTTTCAAATCTACCCAGGAGGTATCACGTGGAGGTGGCTGCATTTCATGACAAAACAGTGCATAGCTCGACCACCCTTCCATCTGAGTGCAATGTTTTATTTATATATTGAATTGTGATTTTTTTTATCAAAGACTGGCATAAGTTTTCTATGTATCAACCTAGTCCATCTCTTCTCTGTATCCACAGACGTTGGGTGATGCTGCTGTGACACTCCTTCACGTATATTTCTACTGCTTGTGTATGATAATGTAAGCAGAGTAATGTAGTGGAATTAATGGAATCTATTCAGCCCTCTAGTATCTTCACCAAAATTGCATTCAGTTACTGCATAGTGATTGGGAGTTCTGTTTCAACAACATTTTACAACATTTAGGTATTTCATCTTTGAGTATGCCATCGTTTACTCTACCTCTTGCATTTTTTATATGCTGATAAGCTTGTTGTTTAATGTGATGGCGATCGTCATCAAAATTGCAATAAGAATTTGCTCTCGATGTGAAAAAACATTGTCCTAAATAATTTTTTTTAGTATTTGTTTTTTGCTGATGTTTATTAGCCGAGTAATTTCCCATAAGTTTTTAGACCAATTTTTTAGATGTGGATTATATTTGGTGTAAACCATCCTGAGGCATAAACTTGGATTACATACTTTGTGAGTGAACTAGACTCTTATGATCAATCAGTGCATATATAATGGCGAATAATTTTATGCGCCTTTTTGAGCGATCTTGAGTAGGACAAGTTTCTTGGGTTCCTATTCGCTAGATCTTCTGAGCAATATCTTGATGAAACAACTTTGCAAATGTCTAGCAGGTATGTGCTGAGTACACTTTTCTCGAATTCAGGTAATAACGTTTGAAAATTACTCTCTATGGCTTCAAAAATTGAAATAAGAAGAGAATAAGCACGTGGACAAAGATTTTTCCTATTGGTCCGGCGAATCCCTGTGGATTAGAATATAATTTTGGCCAACGACCGTGTCTAATGAATGATGCAAATGAAGTTCGCTGGACTTGGAGGTGGCATATGATCAATTATAATGGTTCATTCTAAACATGTCTCTCGCAGAATGGATGACAACGACTAACAGAATTCCCCGCCTTTAAATGAGCGTTCACTTCCCATCAGAGTCTCTACGTTCACTCAAAAAGTACTATGTTATCCAAGTTTGGCCCCAGGATATTTTACAATCAAATGCAATCCACAGCTGAAGAAGGGATCTAAAAACTCATGGTAAATTACTCGGCTACAACACACAAAACGGAATAAAACAAATACTAAAAAAAGTTTATTTAGGACAATGGTTTCTTTGCATACGCAAAGGAAATTCTTATTTCAATGCTCTCTGACGATTGCCATCATATTAAACAGCTAGCTGCTCAACACATAATAGTTGAAAGATGAGAGTAAATGATGCCATACGCAAATCTGAAATATCGACAATCAACCTTGAAGCGGATAATTAAATAAATCTAATTCATTGGAAAAGTGTTGTGGTAACAGAACCTCTAATCAATTTGCATTTATTGGGTGCAATCTTGGTGAAGATAATAGACGGCTGAATAGATTACATTAATATCATCATCCGCACTGAATTACACTATTTGTCTTCTCTTACACAAACAGTAGAAAAATACGTAAAGGAGATCACAGCAGCAGCATCCAAAGTCTGTGGATTCAAAGAAGAGATGTACTAGGTTGATAAATAGAAAACTCATGCCAGTCGTTGATAAAAAATCACAATTCAATGTATAAATAAAACATTGAGTTCAGATGGTAGGGTGGTTCGAGCACTGTTGTGACATGAAATGCAATCACCTCCACGTGGTACCTCCTGTGTAGTTTTGAAAGCAACTAGGTAAGAGCTGTATTCTAAACAATAATTAGTTGTATGACACAACAGAGTAGCAACGCCTTTTTTTCACCAAAAGTTGTCAGTTTTGTTCCGGTTATAAAGAACAAAGATATCGTTTTATCGTTTAAATATGTTAAGTCATTAATAATAAAGGTTTAAATAACACTTTTAAAATCATAACCATCTCTATAAAAAATTTTTAATTTTTTTGAAAAAATGTCAAATTTTACCCAAAATTTCAACTTTTGGACCAAAAGCGCAGACTCAAGATATTTTTTTTCAGCGGTAATATTTCACGCAGATGATGTACTAGTATAAAGGCAACTTTTGGCACCTACCCGTTTTTGATTTTAAAAAATTAATATTTTTCACTCCACCCTAATACACACCATACACACAAGACACATACACACAAGAAAAGAAGAAAGATTATATTTATTTATTAAGATGCTTTTAAGAACTATGTATCACCAATCATATTCAGCATTGTGAAAGAGTTTCTTTAGCTTAGAACACACTCACTCACATTAATATAAAAATTCTATATTCAATTTTTCTTTCTTAATTTCTAAATCCTATTTTATTAAAAATATCTGTGATGTAGATAGAAAGAACAAATTTGCTGTTCTCACGACAAAAAACATTCTTTTAACACTCTGCTGAATGGTCGCAAGTAACACACATGTTTTTACCAAGTCACTTTAATGACTAAAGCGTATCCTGCATACTTAGTCTGCCTATTTTTGTATTATGGCATAAAACTTTTACCAGAAAAAATATTTATTTATACCATTCATATATTTGGAAGTACTTTGTTAAACAGTAAGACCTTTTGTATTGTAATATACAGGGTGTTCAGATAATATCCGACAAACTCAGAGAGTTGTTAGAATAAGCACTCAGGTTCTGATGTCAAGCGGGGAAGACAAAAAGTACAATAACAATAACAAAAGATTTATTTGACAGCATTTTGTGGTGTGTGGTACAATGAGAATGATGTGAACAAAATTATTACAGGTGTTGTTTAAGGTGGCAGACGCCATTGAACAAGCTACAACGACGTAAAAACAATTCCTAGACATGCTCGAAGATACCAGATGTGCTATTGATGTATGCCTAGGCAACATGCCGTACTATGAGATCTTCCGGTATGTCAACAGGGGCCTCATAAACAGTGATTTAAGGTAACCTCAATGGAAGAAGTCAAACGGATTGAGATCAGGCAAACATGGAGGAGGCCAAGCAACGGTTCAGCATATCTAACTACCTCACTGGGTATTAGGCTGTAAAAAAATCATGATTTTTTTTTTTTTAATTAAAAAAAAAAAAAAAACGGATTTTTTTTATTTAAATCAGATTTTTTAAAATTTAAATCGGATTTTTATGATTTTTTCCCCAGCATTCAACATACTGAATAGCTACCAAGAGTTTTAGGTTTCCAAAACAATTAAATCACTAATTGCTAACATGAACTATGTTTTTACACTTTAATTAATAAAATTATAATTATTAGTTAGTAATTACAGAAATTATAAAAACTACAAATTAGTACTTTTATTAGGTAGTATCATACAATGTTACATACATTAATTAATATTGTAATAAGTATGTAAAACTTTATTAAGTACTAGTAATATTTAACATTTATTAAAATTATTAATAACTGTATTTAATATTAAATAGCTAACACAACTACAAATTAATAATTATTAAACAATTAACTCTCTAATTAGGAACATATACATTTTTAAGCTTTAATTATTAAAATGATAATTAATAATGTAGTATTCATTTTAGAAAGAAAAAGGATGCTAGTTCCAAAAAAGGACACTATTTCATGAGGATGTTAGCAATTTGTTTAGAAATGATATAAGGGGAAAAAAAAAGAAGAATTTTTAGTATGATAAATAATGTGTCCTTATTTTTTAATAACTTTATGAATCACGAATTAAAAAATACAATTAAGTAACAACATGTTTTAATAATATTCTGTTTTTTTTTCTAAAGAAATAAAATTCTATTATTTTTGCAAGATCTTGGGAACATGAATTTAGAAATACTGTTGAATGGGGAAGTTTTTTACTTGAAATCTCTGGCTGCAACTACAGGTGAATTTGACTTTTTTTTTTAAGGCCGGGTGCATTCTGCCAATTTCAAAAGGGGCAGGATGCTGCACCCTTAAAAAATGGTCTAAAAGAAGGAGTAAGTAATTACAGAATAAATAAAAACTGAAAATAAGTATTTTCATTTGTTAGTAGCACAAATAACAAAGCTAAGAAATATTATTTGCAACTTGTTTTGCATTTGTACTTAGAAAAATTACTACTGTTAATCACAAAAATCTAAATTTGCACACATGTATGTGTATGCTAACCAAAAACATTATGAAAATGAGTTAAACCCATTCATACGCACATACAGAATAAATATAAAGATAGCCAGTTATATCTGAAATCCTCAAAATATTTATGTAACTCAGTGGGGATTATTAGCTTTCAATGGTTCATTTTTTTTTTCTTTTTAAGAAAAATTTTGCTGTTTTTTCAATCTCTAATTAATTTTTATTTAGTATATATGAGTTACAAAAAAAAAAAAAAAAAAAAAAAAAAAAAAAAATTACAGAGGTATATGCCGTATACCTTCTGAATTCTTTTAAGAAGTTCCGTATAACCTCTGTTTCTCAAATAAAGCAATAGCGTATACTCTAGCCTTGAAAGTTCAAGGCTCTAGCATATACCATCTGTTTTTTTTAATGACAACAACACTGGGGTTATTAAAGTATAAAGGGTAGATATTAAATTATAGAATTGATTCTGAAACTGAAAATAATCATAAAAACCATTGTTGGCAGAAAACTTAAAAATAAGAAAATAAATAGTAATAGCTAATTAATCTAAAATAAACTTTTATTTCTTTAAAATGAACAAAAAATAAATCAAAGTGTAAAAATATTAAAATGGTGTATTTTTTTCAGAAATACACCTGTAAACATATAATTTTAGTATATCAGGAAGTGAATGAAAAATTGATTACAAAACTGATCTTTACATGTGCAAGTTAAGTTAAATAAAAAAGTAAAAAGGGAAGGAGAAAACATATTTCAGCAGGATAACCAGATATCCAATTGCAAATTTTCACTGGATGTCTGACATCCAATACAACATCAACTGCATCTCTAGGTTAAAATATTTTATTTGTGATGAACCTCACCAAATTGACATCTGATTAGGTAGATGTGCTTTTTTGGAATGTTGAATTATTGAAGTTTAGCTTTAAATACTTTTATGGACTATCATTTCTGGACCAGACGTATAGAATTTTTTTATTTGCAAGAATATTTATAAAAGACAATTACAGCTCAAGTAATAAAGAAATCATACATAATTACAAGTTCAATGTTAAATATTGCAAGGTAGCAGCAGCATTTGTTTTACTACACTTTTGAACTAACATACGTAAAGCACACAGATTTTACAAAATTTTACATTGTCTGTTATTATGCTGTTATTATAATACAGGGTTCCTACACAATTCTGGTAAAAAATACTCCCTGACTTTTCCAGGTTTTCCCTGACTTTATTCGAAAATTTCCCTGACCTTTCTCAGTAAAAATTTAGCTTATATATTGTTGTAAAACCCTCCACAATGGACTTTAATTTAGATAAATGCTAGAAAAAAGTATGTGCTGTATGAATTTCCGATTTTTTAATTATTTTTCATATTGTTATACAGTTTGCATAAATTTTATATAAAAATTTTAGATTGGATGAATAATTACTTAAAAATTTCTTCATTTATGACAATAATAGAAATTCTGATGGAAGTAGTATATAAAAAATTCCCTGACTTTTCCCTACCTTTTCAAATATTTAAAAAATTTCCTGACTTTTTACCTAAATTTTCGAATTCCCTGACCCGTAGGAACCCTGTAATAGTTAAAAAACAAACAAACAAATAATTACCCAGCTGCTGATTTTCAAGCATGATGCCGACCAACTGTTCTTGTAGCTGAGCAAATTGTGTTTTATAACAATCAGCACATGGATCCTCAGTACAGTCCTTATCAGTATGTGTACACTGTATAAAAGTTTACATATAATAAATAACTATTAAGAAAATGTTTTTACATGTGGTAAATACAAACAGATAATGTATACTATTAAATAAACTAGTGACAAAAAATATATACTGCATAACCACCTTTCTAAAAGTCAATAAAATCAGAAGAAAAAAAACCCCAGAAGTTTTGAACAGTAAACTAATGGACCTCATCATAAAACATGTTAGCAGGGCCATAACTACCATTGGGGTAAACAGGATAGCACCCCGGGGTCGCAAATCATGGGTGGGGCAGGAAAAATGATCAGGAAGTTTTTTTTTTCCAGCAAAAATGTCACACAGGATGGAACAGTAGTAATGAGAGGAGCATACAGTGGTGTACAACAACAAACAGAGGCGTTGCGATGGGGGGTTATGGGGGGAGCCTCTCCCCTCAATATATGTGAACTTGGGAAATTTGAGCTTAGAGTTGGGAAATTATAAATTTTTGAAACACTTTTTCTTTTTTTAAATAAGTTAAAAATAAAAGAATTTTTTATTGTTTTGCTGACTACTTTTCTGAGTTCTGTAATAGTAAAATAGTTAAACATTCAAAAGAAATATAAAACTCAATTTCTCATTATGTTTCTCTGTGCTACGAAAATATCAAACATCTACCAGACCTGAATTTCTCTACTGTTGTCCATCAACAGTGTCTCTAATACATTTCCTCCAAAACTTTGTTCCTTTCTCAAAAATCTAAAAATATGAGGCTATTTTCATATGAAGTACGATTATGACCCGTACACAGTTGAAGTCAAAAACTTTCATTAAATGAACCAATAATTATAATTTTTATGTTTTCAACTTTTTTTCTTTTTGCGTATAAGTGTCATTTTCATTATTATTAAAAACACATTCAACATATCATTTTAGTTGGAAAATAGAGCAATTTATTTCACATTGAGAATTTTTTTAATTATAAGTTGGGAAAATGTTGAACTCTCCCCACCCCCCACCCCCGAAAAAAGTTTGTAGCTATGCCCCTGACAACAAATAATAGAAAAAAGCCCCACATGCTTAATATGTACAGTTGCAGTCTCCCCTTCCCCTTAAAAAAAAAAAAAAAAAAAAGAATACCCCATATATTTTAATTATCAAACTGTCACATGAATAACTAAACAAACGAAAATAGCTAAAAAATACAATATCCATTTGATTGGAAATTATGTCTTTTTTCAATCTACCGTAAAATCCCCACCTCAAAAGTAAGCCCATTCACTTTTAAGCAATTTTGATTTTCTTTTCCATTTCCAAACAATCCCCCTTCCCTCAGCATTTTTTAATGCAAAAACTTGATTTAAAAATCCAAGGAAGATAACTTTCCACTTTGACTCTTTGGTGGGTTTCAACTTTTTTTTATAATTTCAATGAAATCCCAACCCCGTGTGAAATGTCTGCTTCTCTTCTCTGTCCCTCACACCTTAGCACAAACAGTTTAAAATCTTGAAAATCTAAAAAAGGCTTATGTTCTATTTGTTGCTCTCTAACAGTAATATGTAAAAAATAAATCATTTAAATTACAACCCAACCCCACTCCGTTTGAAATCTACGCTTCCCACTCCCCTTCTCAGCAAACAAAGTTAAAAATCTTTAAAAATTCTTTATTAAAAAATTATGCTTTATTTTTGTTTCTCTAGTAACAATAAATAAATAATCAACCATTTAAATTAACTCTATACTCCCAAGCTGTCTGCTTCTCGCCTTTACCAACTTCAAGAAAAAAACTAAATCTTCTGTATTATTTGTTGCTCTCTAGTAACAACAAATCACACAAGTCACAATCATCTAAATTGCAAACTGCCTTTCATTGAAATTCATGTTTCCCTTTCATCCTCCCAGTACAGAAAGTTAAAATTTCTTAAAACTCTTATTTAAAGAAATCTTTTATCTTATTTGCAGCTCTTCTCTAGTAACCATAAACAGATAATCTGCCACCTAAATTATTCTCTATCTCCAAAATGTCTACACACTCGCATATGACCTCACATTTATCAACATCGATTTGATAAGGAGGACAATTAGGGGCCAACAAAAAATCAAAGTAAAAAAATAATACATGAGATCACCCTGTAAAATAAAATGCACAAAATGATCAATTGTTACAGAATATAAATAAACAGAGGTTTTACAATACGTGTATTCATTTGTGTAAGAATAGCATGTATGTTAATACAGATATAGCGATTAAAAAAAAATAAATAAAAAAAAATAAATAAAAAAAAAATAAAATTGCATGTTTTTTGTTTATAACATGCAGGCTTTTCAATGAAATTTAATGCTAGTTTCAGAATAATTGACAAAATGTAGTAGAAACAACATAGTGTAATTGAAATATAAATATATTAAATATTTATGAGTAGATGAATATGAAATATGAGTAGTTGTATGAAATAATTTTTATCTGCGCAAGCGCAAATGATAACAAGAATCTTTTTACATAATTTAATAGTCAACTCTAGACTCTATAGAACAACTTATTAAAAAATCCAGTCAAATATCATAAAAATTCAGAAAGATATCGGCATTAGAGTAAGCTGATTTTTAGTTGCTCGCTAAAATTAGCTGAATAAGGGATTGTCCACAAATTGTCAATTTTAATAAAAAACTTTTCTCATTTTTCATTGGTGCTTTAGTTCTTCTTGGATAACCACCAGAACGAGCCTATACCATGATACAAAAAAGTATCAAAATCGAAGCATTTTTCCAAATCTACTTGTTGATAGTCACTAAATATTAACTTTTTTCTGAAAGTCAGTTAATAAAAAATGACAATTTGTGGAAAATTCCTTATCATTCAGTTGCTTTTAGAGAATGACTAAAAATTAGCTCACTCTAATGCCGACATCTTTCTGAATATTTACGATATTTGACTGGATTTTTTTTAATAAGCTGCTCCATAGAGTTGACTATTAAATTATGTAAAAAAATCCTTGCTATTGTTCGCACATGTGCAGATAAAAATTATTTCGTATAACTGCTCATATTTCCTAAAATATTTAATATATTTATATTCCAATATCACTATATTGTTTCTACTATATTTTGTCAATTTGTTTGAAACCGGCATTAAATTTTGTTGAAAACCCTGCATATTATAAGCAAAAAACATGCAATAATTTTTTTTATTAAAAAAAAAAAAAAAATCGCTATATCTCTTAATATACGTTCTATTATTACACAAATAAATACACATATTGGACATTGTCTGCCTATTCATATTCTGTACCAATAGATCATTTCGTGCATTTTATTTTACAGGATGATCCCAAGTATTATTTTTTTTCTTTGATTTTTTGTTGGCCCCCTAATTGTCCTCCTTATCAAGTCAACGTTTATAAATATGAAGCCAAACCTGTTCTTTTTAATCCTGAAATTCCAGAAGAATCTGACAAGTACATTTCTAAATATTCGACAAAATGTCTAAAATTGAAAGTGTCCGGTTATTAATGGCCATATAGTGTACAGTATGGAACCATTTATCCAGAATGAGATTTCCAACTGACCAATTTCAAAATCTTTTCAGAAAAAAGTGCTATACATTGCCAGTTTGATATGTGCATTGCTTGAAAAGTTACATTATGCATAAAATAAATTAATGCCAACACCTAAATTTGAAATCTAAGTCTATTTAATACGATATAAGATTATTTAATTAGACATTTAAATTTTTATTGAGAGGAAACAGGAATTTTGGTTTCCAAAGGATTCTCATAAATTGCCTTTTCTAAAACTCTGAATAATCTTACTTTGTTTTGAGTCTGTGTAATCTAATAATTAATTTGAAATCAAAAGCAATTCCACAGCCACATATATTTTAAAAATCTGATTAACTAGAAGTTATTTGAATGCCCAACCAGTTATCCAGAATACATCTGACCCCAACCATTCCAGATAAATGGTTCTGTACTGTATATATTTCAGTTGAAAATACATTGTTTGGAAATATTATTCAAGCTTTTAAAAACCTGACAAAAGTAAATAAAAAACTACTCTTCTAAAATACAAATTAAATTGTTATTCAGAGAATGAAACTTTGAGCAAAAAAGAAAGTTAAATGATTGGACACTGCACACCACAATAATTCTTTGATTTAAAAACTCTCTGATTCAGAATGCTTAACATACATGTCTCAGTAAAATTACCAGGTTTTATGTTTTTATATGCAATAGGTTTTCAAGGAAAAGTGGAGAAAGTGAAAAGGACACAATAGATTCAACATCAGCAGCAGCATTAATAACTTTTCTTTTAGAATAGATAGATTCCTTACATAGATGACAAAACTTAACTTTATAATAATTATGCTAAAAACATGCTACAAGTCTGATTTTGTATTTCATTTATTCACCATTTTTATTTTGTTTAGTAGAAAAGTGTAGAGGGAATATTTCCAAGTACATATATTAAATACATTTTTAAATACTGAAGATATTGCTTATGTATATGAAACAATAAATAAGGTGACAAAATACGCTTGTAAAATTTTCCTTCTCTCACAAAGTCAATTTTTCACCTCACTACTGCTTGTTTTTATAAATATTAAACAAATTATTTCTGTATGTATATATTAGAGAAATGGCCTCTTAATGTACATATTAAATAGTGTAAATATTGAACAAATGACTCACGAAATTGTCAATTGGCTACTAAAAAATTGTTATGAAAATTTTTTCTTCTCTTGCTAAGTTCATTTTAATAAAGAAATAGCATAAAATTTAACTACAGTGGACTCTTGTTAAAGTACCTCTGCTTCAGACACATATCCGTTTAATGAGGACAATTTAGTTTTTGCCCCCATTTTCTATTTCAAATTAATATTAATGTGTACTAATGCACTGCATACTAATGCATACAAATGTTTTTCAATTAACCTGTAAGAATCTAAAGACACTTGCTTTGTACATCACTTTTTCAAAAGCAATTTTGATGCCATGTCTTTGTTTTATTGATAGATCAAGAATTGTCAACGACATTGATGAAGAGAAAGATAATATTCCACAAGCAACAATGTGAGAGGTTAAAACAATGCTGCCAGCTGTTTGCTGATATTATCAATCAAAATTCGATGTCACAGACCAAATTTTGGAGTGTGTCGCAAAATTAGAAAACGATACGGTAAAAAGATAAGTTTTACACTATTGCAAAGAAAAATGACTTAATATTTTAAATAATTTAAAATTATATAAATACAGCAATTTATTTATATATTTTGTTTGTCACGAGTAATTACTTTTTTAAATTACAATATTATCATTAATTTGCATTTTTACTAAAAATACTAAATTGAAAGAATGCTGCTTCTTTCAGAATAAAGATCTAACCTATTTTGTTTCTATAAAAAAATGAATTCAATGCAAGGGATTATTTTTATACCACTCAAATGTTTACATTGTTTAATGCAGACTTTGGTTAGGGCAGGGTAAAAATTGGCCTCTCTTGGAATACTAAGCTTAATGTCAGACGGACGACTTTTTGAATGCTTTTTTCCATACGTATATTATACCTGCATTGTGTAGGGATAATACGTAAGGAAAAAAGCGTGCAAAAAGACGTTCGTCTGACATTAGTCTAAAAGGAAAGAGTTCAATGTACAGTGAAACCTCCCTGAACGATCATTTTTTCATGGAACGAAATTTATTCCCATAGGCTTAATACTATCCCAGTTGAACTCCCTCCATGAGCAACCAATTTCTTTGAAGAAAATGAAACAAATTCCGTTTTTTCCTGGTCGCTTGAAGAAAGTTTTATTAGAAAAATAATTCCGGAAATTATAACATTATTCATCAAACTTCTAAACTAAGTTTAGAATTTTTTTTTATTATTATTCCGGTAACTTTTAAGTGTTTAAACAACTTAGTACCTTTTTAGGCAATGAATTTAACTCCAATGACAAATTAAGAATGGCGGTCAATAAACTCCCCAGCTCTATTCTGTCAGGAAACTCTCAAAGAAATAGATAAATTAATGAAATCGTCATTATTTGTTTCTGCCCCCCCCCCCCAAAAAAAAAAAAATTGCATTTATTTACTGAATTTCAAAACAAAAGTTATAAAAGATAAAACCGCAAAATCAAAGCAGTCAATATATGATTTTTTTTTAATTCTGCAGTAATTAACTTATGTAATTAACTTTTGTTTTGATACTTAAATTTTCATATTTTTTCCTAATGTGAAAAATAAATTTTAGTAACATTAATTGTTATCTTTTTCAACAATTAAAATCTAGATTTAAACATGACCTCCATTAAGAGACTACCTCTTGGAGCGATCAGTTTTTATTGGAATGGAACGTGGTCGCTTTAGGGAGGTTTTAATGTATTTACCATCATCTCTATTACTATCACAATTCGCCATCCACAGGAAACTGTTTCCTAAAAGGAAGTTTCACTTCAAATGTCATTCATTATCTTGAGATTTGAAAAAAAAAAAATGTACCCAAGACATACTTTAAAACAGAAACTCTCTGAAGGAATCAACAGCTATATGGATATGCAGCATATAAACTTAGAAGAAATATACAGTAAAACCTCCCTAAAGTGACCGCTTCTGTTCCAATAAAAATTGGTCGCTCTGAGAGGTGGTCTCTTAATCGAGGTCATGTTTAAATCTACATTTTAATTGTTAGAAAAAGGTAACAATTAATGTTACAAACATTTATTTTTCAAATTAAAAAAAAAATATATGAAAATTTACGTATCAAAACAAAAGTTAATTACAAAGTTTAAAAAATGAATATATTGACGTTTGCATTGATTTTACAGTTTTATCTTTTATAACTTTTATTTCCAAGTCCTTCCGAAGTTCAGTAAATAAATGTAATTTTTTTTGGATGGGAACAAATAATGACGATTTCATTCATTTATCTATTTCATTCATTTATCTATTTCTTTCAGGAGTTTCCTGACAGAATAGGGCAGGGGAATTTATTGACCATCATCCTTAATTTGTCATCAGAGTTAAATTTATTGCCTAAAAGGACACAAAAGGGTTTCAACACTTAAAAGTTACCGGAATAAAAAAAAATTCTAAACTTAGCTTAGAAGTTTGATGAATAATGCGCTCTCTGGAATTATTTTTCTAATAAAATCTTCTTCAAGCGACCAGAAAAAAAACGGAATTTGTTTCGTTTTCTTCAAAGAAATGGGTTGCTCATGGAGGGAGTTCAACTGGGATGGTCTTCTAAATGGAGGTAAAATTAGTATTGAACCTATAGGAATAAATTTCGGCCCATGAAAAAATGGTCGTTCAGGGATGTGGTCGTACAGGGAGGTTTCACTGTATATAGAAGCTTAAGAATAGAGAATTTCCTTTTCTCCAAATTTTTCTTTTGAAGAAATTCAATCTGAGAACATAATTTATAGGCATAACTTTAAGTTACTTATAGTTTCTATTTTACAAAAAGAAGAGTTACATCATGGAAATGTACAAATACAAGTTATAATATTACAACTTTCTTAAATTATATTTAAGCAAATAAATAAGATTTTAAAATTTAGTTTGATTAATAATTCAATATAGATAACTGTACAAAATATACCTCATCAATAATTTCATCTAATAGATGTTCTTCAGACGGATATGTCTGCAAAATGGTTGGTGCAGTCATCAGATCCATCTCTGACTTTTCTGTTCGAAATTTTGACTTGAAAGCCTGTCTTAGTGACATCCCTGCAGAACCCTAACCTTTGCTATTCTAAGATAAACAAACAAACAAACAAAAAAAAGGGTAAGTAACTTTACAAAAATATGTAACTAAATCAAAATTCAAATGCAACAAATTATTACTCATATTAATGTTTCAAAAATTAAAATTTATAAAGTTAAGGGGAATTTGTCTTTTTTCAGTTGAGAAAAAATTGATTTTTCTGTTTTTACATTTTTCTATTCCCTATAGTCTGTAGATTATCCGCCTCTAACGATTTGGCCTAATTTGAAGTCCTTTCATAGTTATTTAGAGCTTTAGCACAAAGACAATGTTTTGGAGCACTATAAACAGATTTTACGCAAAATGACACCAGAATGCAAAAATTATTAAACTGATCTTGCTATTTTTTTTTTTTTTTATTAAAGGTGATATAATTTATTGGAGCTTAGACCACTTTCAGCCATTTTTATAAAAAATAAATATTTTTAGAAGCAAGTCTAAAGTGCAAAAAAAGGGTCAGAAATACACTATATGAGGTAACCGATCACTTGTGATTTTTGACATTTTATTAAATATCTAGAAAAATACATGAGGAATCAACTTGAAACTGCAGGTGTGTAAAATGGTATAGTATAGGTCATATATTTCTGCGAAGATTTTTTCCCGAAACCCCATAAGGGACCATGAACAAATTGAAAAAGAACTTTTCTTTTGGATAACCCTATAAAAACTAATGAAGCAAAAGCATTCAAACTCGAGATTATTAAAAGTGTCTTATTGTAATATACTGTGTTCATTTTTATGAGGATAGCATGTATAGTAGTAGACTAATTAAGGTTTTTATAAAAACAGTCCCGAATTTCGCCAAGTTTTTTGCTTATAATTTGCAGAGTTCTTAATATAAAAAAAAGTTCTTATCAGAAAATATGACAAACAGTACAATATATTGTCAATATTGTGACAATACACAATACTCTGTAATCAGAATTAAAAACTAATAAAAATTGGATGAAAAATGAGCAGGTTTACTGTAAAATGTTTCACTGCGCATGTGCAAATGCAATCAAAATGTAATATGCATAATGTATTAGCTAAGTATATCGAGCAACTTCTGTGAAAAACTCAAAATCGTAGCTTTAAAATTCTGAAAATTATCGTCGATAGAATAAGCTCGAAATCCATTGTTCCCAAAAAGAAGAAAAAAGATGAGGTGTTGTATCCAAATATAGTAGTACATGCAATATTGTGTATGCTATCTTGGCAATAATCAACAGAATTTTGATACAGCCCCTTATCTTTTTGCTTCTTTTTTGGGAACAACGAATTTCGAGCTTATTCTATCAACAATAATTTTCAGAATTTTCAAGCTATGAATTTGAGACTTTCACAAAAGTTGCTGTATATACTTAGCTAATACATTATGCATATTACATTTTGGTTGCATTCGCACATGAGCAGCGAAACAATTTTTAGTAAACCTGCTCATTTTTCATCCAATTTTTATTATTTTTTAATTCTGATTGCAGAGTATTGTGTACAATGCTGTTTGTCATATTTTCCGAAAAGAACTTTTTTTTATATTACTCTGCAAATTATAAGCAAAAAAACTTGGTGATATTTGAGACTGTTTTTATAAAAACCTTAATTTCTCTACGAGTATAAATGCTATCCTCATAAAAATGAACACAGTTTATTACAATAAGGCACTTATTAATAATCACACGTTTGAACGCTTTTGCTACATTAGTTTTTAACAGGGTTATCCAAAAGATATTCGTTCTTTTTCAATTTGTTGACGGTCCGCTATGGGGTTTCGGGAAAAAATCTTCACGGAAATATATGACCCTATACTATACTGTTACACACCAGCAGTTTCAGGTTGATTCCTCATGTATTTTTCTAGATATTTAATAAAACGTCAAAAATTGCAAGTGATCAGTCACCTTTGGCCATATAGTGTAGACATTTTTTTTCAAATCGCTGCCACTTTGTTGATTTTCAATTTTTTGGTTTAAAAGTGGTTGAAGCTCCAGACAATATAATATACTTCCATAATCATTAATAGAAATTTATTGCAAATGACTCTGGCTATCTATCAGATCCCGCCATCTAGCGTATAGGGTGGATGCCCTAGCGTATCTATCAGATACGCTAGGGCATCCACCCACGTAACTCGAGCCAAATAAATTTTTTATTAAAAATTTTAATGAAATGTTCTTCAGATGATAACAAATAAAATGCTCAGAACTAAAATCTTCATTCCTATTCAAGAAAAAATTTGCTAAAAAACTCTTTTGGCCTTCTATAAGCAATACACCGCTTAAAGAAAAGAATAGGTATAAATAATAATAAAAAAAAACTACTGTAATTATTTATGTATTCCACACTCATGTATGCATGGCCTGATTTTTAATACTTCATTTGGGAAAAGAATGGTATAACTTCAAGCATATTTTATTCTTATTAAAATATAACAGTTAGTACTAAAATTGCACAATACTCACAAAGTATACAGTAAAACCTTTAAATAACGAACATCCCGGGACTGCCAAATTTGTCCATTAATCGAAGGTGTTTGCTATTTAGAGGTAAAAATATGCAAATAATATTTGTGTTGGCGATGGAAAAAAGATTCGCTAAAGAAAAGTGTGTGTTATTCAAGAGTATCCATTATGGAAGTTTTACTGTATTACTTCATGGTTTCATAAATTTAATTATAAATTTGCAACAAAACAATTTAATGAAGTTACCAATGATTACAGAGGCCAGTCAAATTCCAATTACTTATGTATCATGCACACATCTAAATGTAAGGTAAATTTTGAGGAAGAGAGGGGGGGGGGGGATCACATGGCATACATAAAACTATATGCTATTTAAAATCTTCATTATCAGTTTTAGAGTAACTCAACAATGAACTTTCATAAATAGTGCATTTTACGCCAATTGCAATGCTTTCATCATTATTATTATAACTAGCAATGAAATAAATACTAATTGAATTAAAATTAATAAGAAACTTAATTTAAGTATGCATCTAGTGATAGATAGTATAAATTAGTATGCTATAGAAGTATAAAAGTTTCATACATACTATATTATCTTAATTCATCTAAATCAGTGTCTTTCCGCTCCTTTTCCTTTCAATATTATTATGTTAATAGGAAGCAATAAAGAAATTTTAATAATTCAAATAGATCTCATTTTGTCACTCATTATATTAATAAAATTAGGGTTATTTCCAGATATTTTGAGGGCTTTAAAAAGCATTTTGTTCATTTCCCTCTCTCTCTGATACACATAGAGGAGAGTAGGGCACATATGTGAACATCACAATTTTTCAATAGTTATATTATGTTTTTTTATTTGAAAAAAAAAATTACAAAAGATTGCAGCAAATGTAGACATATGCTGATAAAATTTTGAAGCTCTTTGCCATTTTGTCTGCCTTCAGTAGCGAAAACACAGTTTGTAGATCTCAAAAATAAAATCTCAGTTCCAACTTTGGTAAGTGATTAACATTTTTTATTTGAACTTTAATGTTTTAACATATACTATGAATACTAATAAATAAATCTGATAAGAGTTTTTCTTTTCTAAAATTGATAAGTGTTAATGATTTATCAATTTAACTCCAGCAGCCATGTGGGGTACTTGTGAACAGACTAGTTGGGGCAGATATAAACATTTCACAAGTGCTCCAATAATCATTCTGTGATATATTGGTAATGATGAAATTTCAGCTAAATTCATGAGAAAGAATGTCAGCTCCAATACTGATAATTTTCCCAAAATAGAATGGAGGGGGGATATATAATTTAAGTTTTCTCTGAAACTTTTGGTCAGAATTGAAAGTTTAATGTATTTAAATGTGAGAAATTAAATCGGCAATCACTATAACGGTACCCCTTACATCATTCAGATTTATTTTTATTTTAGAATCATACAATCTCAAGGGTGTACTATAGGTCAATTGCTATAGGCAGTGGGGCTCCAACATTAGGTTCATTTGGAAAGATTTTCATTTAAGAATATAAAGTCAGAACAGACCAAAGCATATGTAGTAGAACTGTTGCAAATCACATGTATTGTTACTGAGTAACGGGTATTCTCTGTAATACGAAGTACTGAATCTTTACTTTGGAATATGTCTTGTCACTGCATCAATGTGCTGCAGAACTAAATGAAATAAACTTCAAACGCTACCTTCATTTCGTGTTTCATGAATGGAACCATATAGTCTGATGGGGAAAGATGAGAGTTTGTGTTCAGACTTTGGATTCTGAATCGGTTGTTCCCATATCGGCATCATACAGGTGTTCATTTAGTCGTTTCCTTTCTTCAGCATACGTTTATTTGCCGAAAATGTCCACATGAATTTTGGAAGGAAATTTTTGAAGTCATGTGGTCAATAGCAGAAGAAATTGGTTTTAGAAGAATGATTACTATGAGATTGTTTATTCTTTCAGGTATTGTACTTTTTATCTCACAACTATGAAGTGCTACATGCATTTTTCAAACATGGACAGAATAATTGATATTTTGACAAAGAGATTAATAACATTTTCCATGTATGTATTTTAAAAAAGGAAGCATGGGTCCAAGAAATGAAGAGACAAAATGTGTTTATCATTTAAGATTTTAATTAGATTAATTAAAAAAGAACGGAAGCTTATAGTAGAATAAAATATTCATTATAGCTGTATTTAAAGAATGATAAAGAATTTCTATGAAATATAAGTTTTCAAATCATTGATTTTTACTTGTACACTCATAAAATCAGTAGGCGCTCTTGATCAGAAATTAAGAAATCAATTAGCCTCTCTTTTTTTTCTTTAAATGCAAAGGATTTTTTAGAAGATACTGTGAAAATAGGTGTTTTGAACCAAATTTCTGGATGCGACAGTAATTGAAGGATTGTCATATAAAAATATTCGATTACAACTTGAACTGTAATACATTTATCGAAAAATTAAATATGATTCCATATCATTGCCTTTGCCATGACTGCCAATTTCATGCGTTAGACTGTCTATGAATATGTCAGACATGCGATGCTGAGCATTGGAAAATATGTTTTTGAGAACCAGCTTAATGCTAGCTTCCGTTATAGGCAGACTCATATAAAAACAAAAACTTTCTGCAAACATAAATATTAGGTCAAAATTTTCCGCAAATTAATGTTTAATAAAATTACGTGTTATATTATTTTGACGATATGAACTAAAAATCATAGTTTAAAATAATTGTTATTTAAATTAAAAAATAATTAATATTAATTATAGAATAATTATTTTAATTTTAAAATAAAGTAAAAATCAATGATAGGAAGGTGAATTCTTTTCAATTATTTTGTCAATGCATTTAGAAACAACCCAATCCTTAAGATCAGGCATGTCAAACTCGTTTAGTACCTCGGGCCAAATTAATCATTGTACACGAAGCCGCGGACCACATTAATAAAAAACAATAAGCAGATTAATTTTATTACTATCGCACAAAATGAAATCTCTATATTAAAAATACAGCTTTGTTAAAATTTAAAAAAAGCTTGCAAAATTTTAAAGCTACTTGTTGGAAAAATTAAAATATGCACCAGAAATTTTTTAAAATATTTATTAAGTAACATTACATCAATTTTCAAATTTTCAAACCCATTTTATTCTGTAAAAATAAAAGTGTCAAATGTTCCGTACAGAGTGCGCTGCCAAACATAAAGAAAAATATGTTAAAATAAAAATACAAACATACTTAAATTCATAATGCCATTTAAAAATTTAAATGGTAAATTTATACAAAAATATATTATTAAGTTTATAATTCTGATCTTTGCATTTTTCTTTTAAGTTGTAATTGCTACTTTTTATAAAACCAACCGTTGCAAAAACACAATTGCTTGCAATATAAATCTATGAAATAACAAAATTTTCCTAATTGAGTAAAATTTATCAGCTATGGTATTTGTACGGGGCATAGGAATAATTTCATGACGCTCCTCACTTGTTTTTAAGTACAAGTAATCCAAACTGCCATTCAAAGCTATTTATTTATTTTTATTTTATTTTTTTTACTTTTTATCATTAATTATCACTACATTTTAATAGCTTTGAATGCATTTTTAGTACCAAACAAATACTGCATATTATTTTGTAATGTCATGTAAATCAAAGACAGCAGTAAAATAACTTATTAGTTTCAAACATTACAATAAGACTTTTATAAATCTTTAAATTTTCAGGTTCAAAATTTGATCTATTTAATTTTCCTACTGGTTATTTTTGCATCCCTAATCTTTTGGAGCTGAAATTTTAAAATGAGTTCGATTTGACCATATACATATAATATACTTTCAGATGTTTACATCTCCTAAAGCCAGGGCAGTGTTGCCAAATTGTGGAATTTTTTCCACCAAAATAGCTACCAATATTTTTTTCTTGTAATCTTCTCTTTGTTTAATAACAGAATTTTTATCATTAAATATAGTGAAGATAACTATTCTGAAAGAGTGGTAAATATTTTGAATAAAAACTTTCTCAAACTTGGCAACACTGCAACGTTTGCAAGTGTGTTCGTGCAAAATATATTTTCTGCATCAAAAACGAACTGAATCAAACATGGGGGAAATGCCAAAGGCTTGGAGGGCCACAGAGAAGTTGCTGGCGGGCCAAGTGTTTGACATGCCTGCTTAAGATTGTGATCTCTTCGCACAAAATGCCAGTCACTCTTATAACACTACGAAATTATTCGATTTAACAGCCGTTGCCAGTCTAAATTGTCACTGCAGCCGCCGACAGAAAACAAATCGGCAACAAGTTTTAGTCTGCGGAAAATAGAAATAAAAGGGTCTGTGATGTCACAACAATGTTTTGAGTCTTTAAACTTTGAATTGTGGACAAACATATACACACTGTATAAACCGTATATAAAATTGGGGAATATTTTAAATTTTTGGTATTAAAAAAAGTTACAAAAACAAAACATATGTTTTTCTTTCCGTGACTTTTTTCTGCAAAGTCCCGAATTTTTCGGAAAATTTTCTGCACACGCTGTTTGCGCGTGCGTCTATATTATACAACTCTGGTTATAGGCAGGTTGCATGTTTTACTGGTTTCAGTAAGCAGTGGACATTTCTATTAAGATACTCAATTACTATTTTTTCTTTAATATATACAGTAGAGCTGAGGCGGAATAGCAAGAAACCACAGAAATTTTTTGTTTTAGACAGATTTTTCGTCTTAGCAGATGAAATTGCATTGTATTATTTACATGGAAATGGACATTAGAATATTTCATTTCAAGGTAGAATTCCACTTTCGCAGGTTGTATTTATTTATTATTATATTGTAATTGTTTACACTTTTACACAGATTTCCATTAGAGAAAGGTTTCATACAAAATTCCATTATGGGTCTAGATTACAGTATCGGATTCTTGCAAAGGCCTCCTGTATGGTATATAATTAGATTTGCTGCAGTCTTGTGATATATATTTCACATACAGTACGCCCAGTTTTATACTTTATGAAATGTTAAATTAGTGCAGGTATCTAGATAGATTTTATCTTTTATTTTAAGGAATAGTTAAAACTAATTATAATTGAAACAACCATCTGAAAATTAGAAAATACATTGAATATATGTGCACTAGTACTTAGGTGATTTTTAGTATCCGCTTCCTAAAGAGTAACGAATACTTTCTTTAAGAGGTAGTGCATTTGAAAGCAACGAATACATACGAGTGTTCATTTTCTTTTACAGCACTAATGTGTAGCATGGGCAATTCCATAAAACCAGAGACACCTATAGCAAAAAAAATTTTTTATTGTACAAATAGTTTTTTCCTATGATATAAAAAAAAGTGAATTTTTATAAAATCATGCTAAAAACGTTGGGAACACCTTTTTTGTAAGTTTTATAGGCAATGTTTGGCAACATTACTTTGTGCGCTATGTTTTGTTGTGTTAGAAGTGCTGAAAGTTAATCTTGTTAAAAAAAAAAAAAAAAAATCAACAGGTATGTGTAAAATCTAATTTTTTATTGAAATTTAGTTTATATAAGAAGAGACTAGACCAGTAAAGAAACTTTAAGCTGTGATAATTGTCTTGAAAACATTTTTTATAAATTAGGTCTCACATGAATGTAATCAGTCATAAAATTTCATAAAAGTTTTTATCGAATATTAAAGACGTGAATTCACTTTGCTAACTAAGCGTAAACTAACAGAGTGAAAAATGTCCAAGACGGGAATCGAACCC
>CAWVRF010001572.1:0-60000 GCA_963932465.1 Maratus speciosus | reverse complement strand
CAAAATGAAAAAAAAAAATGTATAACCCCCCTCTAAAATGTATATTGGTTATCTCCATACACAATTTATTTTAAGGATGCCTAGGAAATTAATAAATAATTATATAAATAAACATATTTCACGAAGTCACACATTCAGGATCTCATGGTGTGTCTTAAAATGCATGAAATTTGCAGGTAGTCATGCATGAAATTTTATATTCCAGTTCTGTAGAATCGAATATCGTTTTTAGTTCTATAAATATATTATATTTTTAATTATAATCGATCGCTCCACAATGACGACTCATAACACAGATTTATTTGTCGAATGGAGAGAGCAACTTCGTTTAAATTTTTTTAACTCCCCTTTTTTTTCTCTATTTGGTATTGTGCAGTAAGATAAGAACAAAAAATGATTTTAGAGAATGGATTGAAGGGAGATGATAAAATATATCTCGGTGACTCACATAATCAGAAGGTTTTGTAGAAAAATAAACTTTATTAACATAACAACACATAGTCAAATATTCGCCATCGTCACTGACAGAATATCTGCCGCTCTCTGCAGAGTTCGAATGTTACTGCGTCACGTGACTTCAAAAGCTCTCCGCAGAAAACGCGGGGGGAGGAAATGCGCCTCATTGCTATTGGCTGGCTCCTCGCGTGCGAGAGAGGGAGAGAAATAGCAGACGGCTACAGAGTATGCCCCCAGTGACGAAGTCGCGATTACAAAAAGGTAGCAATTAATAAGATACATAAGAAAGGTCTTGAGTAAAATTAAAGTACATATGATGCAAAAAAAAATAGAAAATATATTATGCATTACATGAAAAACAATACTTTTGAGAAGGAAATAGTATGCACACTATATACATCAAATGTTTTAAACAATATAATCCGTAACGAGATGTTTCGGAAAACGAACTTTACGACCAGATTTGGTGGTAGGGTGTTCGACAGGAGTAGTTGGAATATTTATGGGCTCATTTTGTTTTTGAGGTTGGGAAGGTGAAATAGAATCTGCTAATTGATACGCAGGTTTAATGCGATCAATAGATACAGTACAGCGCTTCCCGTTTATTTCCAAGTCAAACGTTTTCTCAGACCTGTCAATCACTCGATGAGGTCCTGTATAAGGGGGTGATAAGGGAGGATTGACTTTATCTGATCTAAGAAACACGTGTGAACAGGTTTTTAATGAGGGATTGACATAAATTTTAGGATTGCCGTGCATTGCAGTGGCAATGGGATTTAACTTTCTCATTTTTTCAGTTAACTCAGTCACGTATGTAAGAGTAGGTGGTGGATTTATAGTTTCAGTGTTTATGAGATCAGAGGGTAGTCTGATATTTGTGCCATAAACAAGTTGAGCACAGGTCGCTTGGATATCATTTTTAAGAGCAGTGCGTAAACCAAGTAAGACAATGGGGAGGATTTCAGTCCATTGAATTTGATTGTGAGCTTTAAGAGAACTCTTAAGATGGCGATGGAATCTTTCAATAAAACCGTTAGACTGTGGATGGTATGCTGTAGTTCTGATGCGTTTACATCCTAATCTATCTGTAAGCTCTTTGAAAAGAGTGGACTCAAAGTTTCTACCCTGATCAGTAGTGATGGTAACAGGGGTTCCAAATCTGGAGATCCAACTGTGTATCAATGTACGAGCAGTTGTTTCTGCAGTCATATCAGATGTGGGTATAACTTCGGGCCATCTCGTGAACCTATCAATGATGGTCATGCAATACTGATTGCCATCGGATGATGGTAAAGGTCCGATAAAATCAATATGAATATGGGCAAAACGAGCATCAGGTTCAGAGAATGTACCAATTGGTGATTTGGTGTGTTGAAAGATTTTAGCTTTTTGACATTTCGTACAGCTGCGAACCATAGATTTTATGTCCTTACGCATGCGAGGCCATACAAATCGTTTGGAAATTAAATCTAATGAAGCTGAGATACCAGGATGCGAAAAATAATGCAAGGTTGAAAAAACTGATTGTCGCATACTTTTAGGAACAAATGGTCGAGGATGTTTTTGTGACATATCGCAATATAAATGTACATCTTCGAGTGGAAAGTAATGTTTTTCTAATTTTAATGAAGTGGTGTCAAATTCGAGAAGTTGTTTTAGCTCTTCATCATTTGTCTGAGCAGTGGCAAACTCTTTAAAATCTAACACATTAGGAGAAATTGAATCTATCTCAATTCGAGATAATGCATCGGCCACAATGTTGTCAGAGCCTTTAGTATATCTAATATCAGTAGAAAACTGTGAAATATAGTCTAAATGTCTCAATTGACGTGGGCTACATTTATCAGGGTTTTGTTGAAATGCGAATGTAAGGGGTTTTTGGTCTGTATAAATAATGAAATTTCGACCTTCTAGCATGTGTCTGAATTTTTTTATAGAACAATAAATAGCAAATAATTCACGATCATAAGTAGACCAATTTCTTTGACATTTATTTAATTTACAGGAATAAAATGCTATTGGTTCCCATTGGTTTTCGGAGAGTTGCATTAAAGATCCACCAATTGCGACATTGCTGGCATCGACCCATAAGCTTAGCTGGGCGCCAGGAATTGGATGTCGTAATAATGTAGCTCGAGCTATAGCTTCTTTTGAAGCAGTGAAGGAAAGAATGGCTTCATCGTTCCATTGCAATTGCTCAGTTTTGTTAGCATTGGAACGGGGATGTTTTTTCGTATTTTTGTGTCCTTCTAAGAATTTAACGAGTGGAGCTAAAATATCGGCAGCTTTGGGAATGCACCGTCGATAAAAATTGAAAAGACCTAAGTAGCGTCTTAGTTGAGTTAAGGTAGAGGGCTGGGGGAAATCTAGGATGCATTTTACACGATCAGGTAAGGGTTCAATTCCTTCAGCTGAAAGTTTGAATCCTAAAAAATCGATAGTGGATTGGCCAAATTTACATTTTTCAACATTAATACACAGACCATACTCTTTAAGTCTAGAAAACAACAACTCAAGGTGTTCTAAATGTTCAGTTTCATTATTTGATGCAATTAGAAAATCATCAAGAAATGCGTAAACAAATCCTAAGTCACGAATTACGTCATCAATAAATCGTTGAAAAGTTGAGGAAGCGTTACAAAGGCCGAATTGCATACGAGTGCTTTCGAAAAGTCCGAATGGAGTGCAAATCGCAGTTTTATGTACATCATCAGGATTTATGGGAATTTGATGGTAGGCTTTTACAAGATCAATGTGACTGAAGATTTGTTTACCATGTAATTCAGCAGTGAAATCTGCGATACAAGGGATAGGATATTTTTCTTTAACAGTTTGTGCATTTAGAGCACAATAATCACCAACAGGTCTCCAATCGACAGATCCTTTCTTCGGCACCAGGTGCAAAGGCGAAGAGTAATTACTTTTAGAAGGTCTCATATGACCGAGTTGTAGCATGTGCTGAAATTCAGCTTTGGCAATTTTTAACCGATCTGGAGCTAGCCGTCTAGGCTTAGCAGCGACTGGAGGCCCCTTAGTGTTTATATAATGCACAGTATTATGCTTAACCGGTTGGTTAGGATCCGGTAATTTCGTGATTTCAGGAAATTTAAATAATAATTTACCATACATATCATTTACAACATTGGGTTTCACAGAAAATATATTACAAGTACTTATTATAGCAGGAGCTTTTAAATTAGTAGTGGAATCAATAAGACGACGATTCCGTAAATCAAGTTTTAAATTAAAATTATGCAAAAAATCAGCTCCTAAAATAGCACATGAAACATCACAAATATAAAAAGAATATGTAAAATTTCGGCGTAGGCCTAAGTTGATATTAATACATTTACGACCATACACATTAATTTTTGTGCCATTAGCAGCACGAAAGGTTTGAAGAACAGGCTTAGTTTTGTCATTTTTATTCGCGGCCACAAGTGAGGCATCAGATCCAGAATCGACTAGAAAACACATACCTGTATTTCTGTCTCTAACGAAAAGGCGACGAGAAGGTGCTGGGGAGAAGTCCGTCGCCGCTACTCTTCCCGCTTCTGGTTTTCCGAATAAGAACAAGGCGCTAGGCACTTTTTTGCTTTTTCTTGATATTTTTGGTGATACCAACACAATGTTGCATCCCTATGGCGGGACTGAGAACGATTACGCTGATGGTTATCACTTCTAGATACACTTCTTGAACGACGAAGATGAGCGACCTCTTGGCGTAATGCTTGGATTTCTTTTACGAGCATATCAATGGCTGGTGGTGTCTGAGATTCAGTTGTTGGTGTTCGAATCGAAACAGAACTAATGTTGGAAGGCGTTAATTCAATTATTCTATCAGCAATATCCGCCGCTTTATCTGGAGTAATTTTTTCAATGGAAGCTAGAATCGTTTGCACAGTGGTTGGCATTTGTTGAGTAAACAGTTCTAGAAGAAGATCGTTACTAATATTATGGCTTTCAGCCCGTCTTTTCATTAATCGAAGTAATTCAGTTGGTTTTCTGTCACCCAGGCTTTCTCCAGCTAGCAGTTTCCGTATTTCTAAAGTACGACTTTCTCCGCAACGTTCGATAACTTTTGCTTTCAAAATCTGATAAGGATCAGTAGGATCAGGACTCATAATTATATCTCGAACCATAGTAGCAGTAGCAGGCGGTAGATGCGCTACAACATAATTATATTTTGTTTTCGACTCAGTGATAGCTTTAGGAGTAGCTAATTCGAACGTGCTGTCCAGCATATGAAACCATAATGTAGGGTCCACAGAGATATAGGGTGGAATGACTACGGCAGATGTTTCAGCAGTTGCCATTTTGCTAGTTAAACAAAACGTTCCATGAAACAGTTGAATAGTTCGACGTTCTATGAAATAGTTGAAGGTTCAAAAATCCGCGGTCACCATTTTAGAGAATGGATTGAAGGGAGATGATAAAATATATCTCGGTGACTCACATAATCAGAAGGTTTTGTAGAAAAATAAACTTTATTAACATAACAACACATAGTCAAATATTCGCCATCGTCACTGACAGAATATCTGCCGCTCTCTGCAGAGTTCGAATGTTACTGCGTCACGTGACTTCAAAAGCTCTCCGCAGAAAACGCGGGGGGAGGGAATGCGCCTCATTGCTATTGGCTGGCTCCTCGCGTGCGAGAGAGGGAGAGAAATAGCAGACGGCTACATGATCTTCTAAATTAACACTTCAGAAAATTTCCACCTTTAATCTCTTTTGACATCCCCCCCCTATCATATATATATATATATATATACAGTAGACTCCCTCAAATCCGCACAGCTTGGGACCAGAGGTTGTGCGGATTTTAGAATTTTGCGGATTTCTGGTCATTGATTTGTTTACATTTTTGAAACATTAATTTCATTGGTAGTTAAGCAAGAGAAATTATAATGAATGCTTACAATAAAGTGAAACATTCAAATAAGTAAAATAATAAAATAATTTATTAGTTTAAAAGTAAGTAATTAATAAAAATTTAGAAAAATATTAAATTATTACGAATGAAATCGATTAAATTCGATTCCAAAAGTCCTATGCTGCCATCTAGTGATAGCAAGGAGAACATTGTTAATGCTATTATCAGTATATATAGCTTATTGCACTCACTGTAACTTTTTTCATTGTTATTTAGAGTCTTGAATGCTTTTCTTATACTGCTTTGTATGTTTAGAAATCAATTTGTCTATAATTTAAAAAAAAAAATTCCGCGAAAAATAATTTTAAAATAGCGTTCTGGTTCGTGGATTTTTCCATTTCGAACACTGGAAGTTTTGATATAGATATGCTAATTTATATCAAAATCAAAAGTAATGTAAATTTATTTAGTAATAAACAAGCTGTAATAGCCAAAAGAGAATGATTAACAAAAAATTTAATAAAAAAACACTGCGGTAGTCGCTGATTTCGGCGCCATCTTGAATTTTGTTCCTGCAACTTAACTGTAAAGTTCATTGTTTACATCTGAAAAATACGCGGATTTAAGGGAGTCTACTGTATATATATATTTTAATTTCCAACTTAATACATACGTACCCATCCTCCCAAAATTGTTTTGAATTTATATTAGGGTGGTTCAAAAAAACTTTTTTTGAGCTAGAGTCCAGGCCACCCCCTAATTTTTTTAGACTCATCAATAGTATAATTCTGGTAAATTTTTAGCTTCTTACTCAAATTCTAAGAGGGTGCTCAATGACCCCACAATTTAACATTAGCAGAAGCATAGGAAATGCCGCAATATTTTATGCTTCAGAAATATTTATTTTTTTTTACAGAAGTTTTTAGAAGAAATTTAGTTTTTTGTATTATATATATTTGCATTTAAATATTTCTGAAATATTTTATTATATATAGCAACATTTCTGAGAATTTTTACATGATAAAGTTACAGACCACAATAAACCAAAACAAGAATTCTGCCAACTATTTTACAACCAATTGAAAACAATTTGTCAGTGAAACATTTAATTTTTCATGATAATTTTTATTTTAGATAATTATCTTACAGATTTTCAAATTCTACATCTGGCAGCAAACATCTGTCTGAAGTTGTTTACATTTAGCTCATGGTTATTCTTAAGTGAAAGGTGGCAAATGAAAATATTTAAAATACATTTAATTATTTATTGCAAGGATTTTTACTTTTAAATAAGTATCAAGAATTATATTTAGGTTACATTACTTACATTAAATATTAATCTACAGTTATGGTATGCTAACGTTTTTCATGTTACAGTTAATAAGACAAACACTAAGCCTAATAAAAATAGCAAATAAAGCCTTTGTGCAACAATATTAAAAAGCAGAAAAACCAACGTTTAAAATGCACAAATAATATATGAAAAGCAGCAAACAGCTGTTTCGAACGTTCGAACGTTAACGTTCTTCTATTGCTCAACATTCTTGGTCTTCTCAACATAGGTTCAGTTTTTCCTCAGCCATCATTATCCAAAAATGTTCTTCTAATCTTGATCTTGATTTTTGGGAAGCTTACCATATCATTAAAAATTCTCACTCTTTAGTCAATGACTTATCTAGCACTCCAGATTTTCCAAGTATTTGGAAAGCGTTAATTTAATTCCCCCTTTTTTGGTTTCTTTTCTCTACTTCTCCGGAAGATGTCGCTACTTGTCCACCCAGTCGTTTCCACTGCTTCTCTCTCATTGGTTGTTTCGGCGCCTTCGCCACCCGCATAGGGTATAAAAGCCAGCGCGTCTCTGTCTATGATTTTGCTCAGCCTTGCTTTTTCTTGCACGCTGTTCCTTTTGCACTGAAGAAGAATCTCGCTAGTAGATTCGAAACAGCTGTTTGCTGCTTTTCATATATTATTTGTGCATTTTAAACGTTGTTTTTTCTGCTTTTTACTAAGCCTAATATGAAATAAAATAATCACAGAATTTGTGTATTAATCAACAACTTTAATTTTATGAAAAATAGCCGTTTTTTTTTTCTGTTTAAAGAAATTTCAAAGCTAAAAATGTGCAATCGTTCCGGTTTCAACTTGCCTTGGTAATGAAATTTTTCTGATTGATCTAAGATCAGTAGACAAATTGACTAGATTGAAACAACTAACTATGACAAGACAAATCCTTCAGTGTGTTCTTTATCAGTTGAAAGAATAAACATTGGTAAAATATGTTAGTCATTTGACAGTTAAAGAATTAATGCAGAGATCTGAAATTCCTACAAAACAAAAGAAACACATACATAATTAAAAAATTAGAAAACATTCATTCTCATTGGCTTTTGTTAAAGAAAAACAAAGGTCTTTTTCTACAGGTCAACGATAAGGAGTGGTTAGATATCTTGGACTCTTTTCTTTGATATTGATCATGAAGGTGTTATGAAAATAATAAGAATTAAAGAAGGTTCTAATTTTCTTCAGGATCAAAGAACCAATTGTAAAATGCATATGGTTTTAAAAGATAAAGAGTTACCGAAAAAAGTATGAATGTTCTCTTCAGGGAATAAAAGAATGAAGCATTATCTTTACCTTCAGCTACCATCTGTTCATCCAATATTTGTCTAAATAGTGTAATGGAAAACTAAGCCATCAGACGACGAATTTATCCCAACACAGTTAAAGATCTTGAAAATTATCTATAAACAGACAAAGAGATGTCTGAGTGTTCTGATGACTTCATAAGACTCTCTCTTTTCTGACAGAATATAAATGGAACAAGACAAATTGTAGAGCGATTTACAGCTATGCAAGCCCTTAAGAAATGTTATGTAAGATGAGAACTTGAAAATTTTAAAGAAGATGGTGTATGACTGTCAGACTTTGCAACAAAAAGAACAACAGAACTCTTACCTCGTATGAATATAAGGAAATCATTGTTAAGCCTTCTCCCGAAAAATGAAATAACAATGATGACTATCCCAAGGGAAAAGAATGGCTTCATAATTCACAAGTAGTGAATGACAGTGCAGAATGAGGGGTTAAGCTTAATGGAGATTTCAACAAAATCATAACAAATGAGGAAAAGCAATTCTTGCTGCAGGTCATAGAAGCCAACAGAAAATGCATTCCATCAGAAACAAAAAAATCAGTTTTAGACACTATTTTGTATTATTAAAGACCAAATATGATTACATTTCTATTTTTACTTCTATATTGTTTTATTCTTCTCTAAGAAATAAAATTTGGAGGTCTTTATTTTTTTTTAAACAAATATTTAGAAAAATTAGAATGCAATACACAAACTTATGAAGTTAGTGGTTGTTGAGCACCCTCTTGCAGTTGAAATATGAAGTTCAAATTCTGCCAGAATATTACTATACACAAGTCTAAAAAAATTGAGGGATGGCCTGGTATATAAGTGAAAGTTTATTTTTTTACATAGACGGCTGAACCACCCTAATTTATATGCGTATTTGATGTATGAAGCATTATTCTTAATTTAATAAAAATGAATACTATATTAAGTTACTTCTAGTGATTAGATATTTTTATGTTATTAAAATTACGACATAAACATATTTTAAATTGCAATTTTATTCGATGCTATTGCATTAAAATATGTTTCTTTTTAATTATTAAAATATAGCCCTTGGGTGATATTAAATACAAAAACTTAGTTTTATTAAGAAGAACCAATTTAAAAAATTATAATATTTTATTAACTGATAATAAATTATCAAAAATAAATATATAAATAAATTTAGTTTTATTGACAAGAATCGATTAAAAAAAACAGAGTAACTGGCAACAAATCAATAAAGAAACAAAAATTTAAAAGCCGAAGCCAAGAGGATCGAAGCTGCTACCTTTAACTTACCAGACATGTACTTTAACCATTACCCCAAATCATCTACGTGAAGTTTGTGAAACGACTCTATTACTCCCGAGATAAGTTCATAGGAGGATTTCACGCTTGGCGATTTTTCATTCTTCGCCAACACCTATTTTCATTACTCATGACAGAAAAAAGGAAAAAAAAAAATATTTGTGACTCGATTACACTGAAACAAAACAAGGATATATATACATTTTAGTCATAGAAATAAAAATAATACAAATTATATATATATATATTAAAATGTAACCAGAAAAAGAAAGAAAAATGCTCATGCTGACAGAATGAAAACGAAACTTAAGGAAGGAAAAAAATATTTGTTCAAGAAAATTGCAAAATTCTTAGACAAAATTGTGCTTATATCCATAATATAAACATTTCTGAGCCTGAAAATTGGTGTTAAAAATCTAAACAAGCGTCAAAATATTATGAATTACATAAATTTAAAAACTCTCTATTTTCGTCCTGTGTAATGTCTATGGAAGTGCTGCAGTCGATTGCCCGCGGCGGTTGAAAGCAGCTTTGGACCAATCAGAATTTATTGCCATCATGTCGTTTCTCTTATCCATTGTAGGTTCTCTAATTAAATCTTGTATAAAAAATAAGTAAAATATTTATTTTGTGGTAAAGATACTTCATAATTAGTTTGAACGATTATTTAGTCTCATTCGTGTTTTCTCTATTGCCGAAATTTTAGGAAGAAACGCCGTATCAAGTTAGCCTTTTTTAAAAATAATAATTAATAGTGTACTAATCTCTAACAGAAGATTTACGATTCTAGTAAAAGAATGGTATTTATTAGTTATCCCGTCGACCAATTTTGCCAAATTATATAAATCGCCAAACCACTCGCCAAATTATACAAATTGACATAATTTTTATTTTAAATAATGAAAAAACAAATAAATTAGTATAACATTAATAAAAATACAAATAAAACGTCGAAATAAAAATCATTTGATGACGTAAACACGTGTTGTCAAGTGAATGTGACATTTACGAACAACTATTATTGGCATTTAATCTTACAATTTGGCGACAGTAATTTGGTCGACAGGATAACTAACAAGTACCAAAAGAACATATCTATAATTATTTATATTTAAAAAAAGTTTTGTTTAAGATTGCAATAATATTCCCTTTCAAAAATTGAGTTAAATCAAACCTGACTCGCATCGAGTGTTTTGATGATTCAATTGACTTCTTTATGTGTCAGCTGAATTAAGCCTAATAACTTGGATAACTTTGTAATGAAATCATACAAGCATTCGAAATAGATTCTTCAAATTTAAGGAACAAACACTTTTTAATCCAGGCGTATCACATTGACATAAAATAACATCACGAGTAAACATATTTAGAATTTATCACCAAATAACTGCGCAAAATGCCCTCATCTAAATCTATTACAAAATATTCTCTAAACAAGCCTAATGTTTACTGAATCAAAGCAAACAAACAACATTATTTTTTCTGAAGGAAAAGTCACAGTTAATTCTAGAAATCATCGACATTTAGAAAGTATCTGTGTTCAGCTGTAGAGTTTAGATTTTACGCTTTCTGTTTTATAACCAGGGCCCTCGCTAAGGGGGGTGGCAGATCCTCTCCCCCAAAATGTTCGCGAATGCTGTTACACTTTGCAAATTTGTTTAAAACTTGAATAAAAAATATAATAGGTACACTTTCTATTTCTGATAGACTTGGCAAAAGTTACAAATATAATTGGGAATTATTATTAAACTTTTTATATAAATATGAACTATATTGCATTTTCTAATTGTGATAACTTGGCAAAAACCTTAAAACTGGTTGGCAAATGGGAACAGATGTCATAAGTTCCCACGGCCGCCATCTTGAAATTTTTCTTGGCGTGAAAACCTCTTTTCTGCCAAGTAGTAAATGTCGCCAAGCACCGGTTTATATGCATGTTTCGCTTAACGAAAATAAAATGTAAATAATAAACAAAATTGCCTAAAGTGGCAATCAGTAATCTTGTATGAGCGCTTCGTGCACATTAACCGAAAAAAACCATCACTGCATTCAGCAGTTCTCCCAGTGTAGCATTCTCAAAATTCAGCAGTTCTCGCTTTCTAGCAATCTCAAAATGTAAAAAACTCTTAAAGCAGCAAAATATACATAAAATTATCAACATACCTTAACAGATATCTGCTTTCTTGAAAGCTCCAGCATGAAAATCTCTCTCATAACATCACCGTCATTTTCCAAAATAGGCTTATGAATACGCATTGAGACACAATAAACAAACCTACTTTTCTTCTCAAAATTTCCTCATATTTCTTAATTACTTCAGCAAAAGCGTTTAAACGGATTACAGAAACCATAGTCAGTCAAATACATCCAATAAATTTAACATAAACATAAAAAGACAGGACGATACAACACAATATCAAAATACATCCACAAAATCCACCATTTCTCAGGGGTTGCCAGAACACAACATGTCAGAATACACACGTCACACGGGGTTCCACATATCGAGGTTGCCATAGCTATAAACACCGCCAACACGCCAACAAAAAATCGCCAAACAATTCAAAACAACGGCTGAGGGAACATAAGGCATCTAAGCTGGCAAATGTTCAGAACTATAATTTATTTTTGTTTCTCAATGAGTTGGCAAATACTGAAATTTGACTTGGCGATTTAAGGTCATTCCTCACCCCCCCCCCCCCCAATAAAATCTCTTACCGATGGCCTTGTTTACAATATATTTTGTTTATCAACATGTCATCACATTTTCCATGTTTTATCTTTTTTTTTATAGTGGAATGAAATTATTATTGATTAATTTAATAAATATATGATACTTTTTCACTATAAAGGCCTTGACATTTTTTTAATATGTTGGTTTAATTCGGCTTTTGAAAGTGAGATTTATTGCCAAATGATATATAAACAGCTAGGTAAACAAACTTAATGAACTTTATACTTGTTTTTCTGTCCTTTATGTATAATTATCTAAATATCTTATTTATATATATATACTGTTTTTTATATACAGTAGACTCCAATCTGCATAGCTTGGGACCAGAGCTTTTGCTGATTTTAGAATTTTGCAGATTTCTGGTCACTATTTTGCTTACATTTTTTGTACTACTTGATTATATTGTCGACCAAAAAACTATCGCCAAACTATAAGATTAAATGCCAATAATGGATGATCATAAATGTCACATTCACTTGACATTTAACACATTACACATGTTTGTTACTTCATCAAGTGATTTTTAATTTGACTTTTTATTTCTATTTTTATTAATGTTTTATTTTAAGTTCGTGGATTTTAAAGAGACTACTGTACTAAGTACTTTTGTTAGTATTAAAAAATAGATAAATGACTTTTTTATATCAAATAAATTATATAATGCGAAAATAAAACAATAAGTTGCGATTCGATGTACGCTTTATTGTATACATATGCTTTGACATAAAAATTAAAATTATAAAATAAAAAGTATACTCGACATTTCGGTTTATCTTTAAAACAGAGTCGGGCAAATTTGTAATCCCAATTACCTGCAATGTAATTACAAGTTAATTTGCATGTAAATGATTATACTTACACACATTTAAATGCAGAAATTTCTTCAAATAATGCCATGGGTGCAGTTCCAGCTCCAGTGATGCAAGAATTTTTTATGGCATGTAATTTTAAATATAATTAATTACATGTAATTAAATTGTAATTACATTTCAGATAATTGGAATTACAAATTTGCCCAACTCTGCTTTGAAATCATTCTCAGGAGTAAATTTTCTAAAATACAAATTGGCAAAAAATTATTTACATTTTACATAATCGAAGATATATTCAAACTGAAAGAAGTAACAGAACTTTCATAAAAACATTTAAAATAATCTCAGTGGCACTATCTCTTATCCAAAAAAGAATTAAAACAAAATTACTGTAAATATTATACGTATTTGCAAGGACTATGTTTAATATTATGAGTTGAAAAGTGGATCCTATCCACCTACATTTTTCTATGGAGTTTATGAAATACCCTTTAAACTTACTGACAGTTCAGATACTTCGCATTTTGTGATGACATTGCGTTGCCTCTTTGAAAGGTTTGAACTAGCATAAAAATGACTTGAAATATAATAAACTCTACACTGCATGTCGGGAACCTTCCTTAAAGAAGTATTTCCTTTATTGACTTTGACAATATCAGGATTCTTTTAAAATAAAATTATCCGTTTAAAGCAATTATTCAAGAATCTTTAAGATATTTGTTTAAGAATTCAAGGAATATGTAATGAGTCTATTTCATTTTCTATTGCAGAAGTTTGGGTCAGTATTTTGAAAGGACTTTAGTTTTTGCATAATATTTCCTTCATTTCACATTATGGATTGTCTTGTAAATGCTCACGCTGGGTACCACTGTTGGTAAAATGGTGTTGGTATCATTTGTTTACAGATTGCATTCACAGAAGTTTTAATTTTCTTATAGTGTAGATAGAATTTGGTACTTGTATGTTATTATTGTGGTTATTTTTTGCTGAAATATTATTCATTTGTTCACACAGTCTGTGATTGCAATTATTTGTGGTTAATGTTAAAAGATTGTTGCAAAAAAAAAAAAAAAGATAGTTGATATTCAAAAAGTTTTGTCGATCACTCGTACGAAGGTAACATAAAAGTACCTGAAGTTTTATGAATATGTATATTTCTTTAAACATTGACAACGATTCTAACACTTTTATTTTTCAGCTCTGTTATGAGAAATTCCCATAAATACCTTCAATCACCTTGATGAGGTTACATCACACAATTGGAACCTTTGTTCATTCTGCATAAAAAGAAGTAAGTTGACATTTCAATTTTTGAAGTCATTCACTGAATTGGTCCTTAAAAAAAAATACATAAGTCAGTTTCAAAATATTTTTATGAATCTATAAAAAATATTTCTACTCAGAAATGCTACACCTTTTTAACAATTTTTTCTGTGCTTGTTCTATTTTTTAGATCTTATTTTAGTATGTTGATTATCAGTAAACTATTTTATGGTGTTTAAAACTGAAAATAACACAAAAGAAACTTGTAATAAAAAGTATTGTACTTGCATATTGTGCAAGCCACGTCAGATATAACTGTGTCAAGCATCATGCCAATAATACTGATTACACTAACTTTTATTTATTTTTTAAATTACATTGGTATTACATTGGCACTTATATAAACTTCCAACTGGATCTATGCGCTTATCAAATGTGTATTAAATGAAGGTTTTAGAATTTATGTTATATTGTTTACCATTTCTTATATTAGTATTTGTTATTTTTTTTTCCTTATATTATTTACTATTTATTAATTTTACTAAATTAATGTTATTGAAATTGAAAGAAATAAAATTTATGAAGATTAAAGAATAACAGCTACCCAAAAAATCTGATTAGAATAATTTTCAAGAATATTTTGGAATTGATTAATTCAACCCCTTCTTCCTTTCAACTCTTTAAACCTAACAGTTTTGTTTGTTTACCCTATTACAATAGTGTTTCAGAAAAATTTTAATCTGTTTTGAAACTATTTAACATTGGAGTTTCTTTTAAACCGTTCAATAAATTGAGTTCTTTTTTAAATAGCCACAACTTTAAATATGACCCGACAAAATGAACTGGCGTTGTATATAAGATTCTGTGCAGTGATTGCAAGAACGTATATATAGGTGAGACTGTAAGATCTATGGAGATTCGACTTAAGGAGCATATTGGTGCACTTAAAAATGACATTAGTCCAACATATTTTTGACACTGACCATACCCCATCTTTCGCAGATTCATTAATTTTTCAAAATAACTTCAACAATTACCATTACAGACTTTTCATGGAAAGATTGTTCACTAAGCTATACCCATGTACCTCGAATGAATCAGGTTGGATTCCTAATGAATACTTCATGTGTGTAAAAGAAAAACTTTGAGTCCAGTATGTGTTCAATGTTTTATTGTTGTGGTTGATGAATATTACTACTGATGATACTATGGGATGACATAGTAAAACATATACTTTGTATGATTCTGATTTCAATTAAATGTTTCTATGTATATTTTTAAGATTCACTTGCTTTTTAAATGTGTTCAAGTCTGTCTAATGTTTCATATTTAGTTTAAATAATGTTTCAATTCAAATATTAAAATGTATCTTAAGAATAAATTAATGTTACTTACCATTTTTAAGAATGCTATGTGTTTAATAAATGTATGTCAAATTGCTGTTTTGAGTTTGAGTGCTGCGATATACAACATTGGTAACTGTCAACCATTTTTGACAATCTGACTCCTGGCCTGGATAACACTTAAGTATACAAAAATAACTTTTGGACTTATGCTGTTTCTACTGGGAATGATTTGATGAGTCTATCTTTTGTAGGATGTCAGTCATTGCATAAATCTTTAATGTCTGCATCTCAAGAAGTTTTTTCATTCACACAAGAACACTGCCTTGCCAATGTTAATCCTATGGGAGAGTTTTTTTTAATATATCATTCGCCTTTCCATATTTATTTAATATATATATATATATATATATTGCATTGGATAGTTGAGGTTGATCTCTACAGAGACCGTTTTTTACTTTTTTATTAGTTTTTTTTTTTTTTTTTTTTTTTTTTTTTTGTTAGGACTTTTAGGAATTTTTTTTTAAATCTTTCACTTTTGGAACCAGTTTTGAAAGTGGAAGTATCCTCATAATAAAAGCTGCAGCTGAAATGTAAAAAAAGGGTCTTTGTAGGGTTATCCAATGCAAAAAAGAAAAAAAAATCTTCTAAAAATATGGAAATGCAAACGAGATATTTTATAAAAATTTCTCTCGTAGGATTAACATGAGCAAGGTGATGTTTTCGTGCAAGAGAAGTAACCTCATAAGCAAGAAATAGATTTTTTTATTGTACTTCCTCATAATAATGATTCTAGTTTATATTATCTCTTATTTAAACATTATTGATAGGTTTACGTATTTCATCATTTTTAGTTAAGTCTGCAAGGAAATTAACAAATTTTTATTAACTAATCTTAATTATTTTTTGTCAAGATATTTTAATTTAATCATTCATTCATACAGAGCATTCATTCATTCTGTCATTGCAATGTGAAAGTATTGGCAATTTGTTATTGGCTAATATATATAAGATTGGTAAGAAAAAAGTAGTAGTAAAATAAAAAAAAAATTGTGGCACTCATTGGCATCCAGCTAACATAAGAATACCCCCCCCCCTTTCTAGTCTATATCTTTCATAAAGTTGATCCATCATTGCAAAATTTTAAAATGTTTCAAATGTACTTTGTTTTTAAAATAGTCGTTGTATTGAGTATATATATATATATATTTACAGGGTCATAAAGAGTATTTGTTTAAAACATAATTATTGTTTCAGTCTGCATTACACTGATTATAATTAAAAATATAGGTCTTCCAGGTCCTTTCATTTAAATTATATTAATTTACATTTAAAAATATATGTCTAGCTCATTTATTTATTATCATTATTTTTAAGGTTCAAAATGAATATTGCCATAAACCATTTTATTCCAACACCCAAATACATTGCTTCTATTTTACCCATGCAAAAATAAAAGTTGTTGTGCATGAGAAGTGCTTAACTCTTTAAGACCGGGGGATTTTTAGCAGAAGTGAAAAGTTTTGGTGGTTTCCCCTAATTAATAAGAACATATTTGATTGGGAAAAAATACTTTAAAAAGTATCCGATGTCAGGTTATACCAAAGGAGGATCATTGCAATCTGTGGGTGCAGGCTCAACTTTAAATCGTACAAAAAAGAGGAAAATGTTTTATCTTTTTCTTTAGCATCACTTACACAGTTGTTTAGGTTAGGTCTTAAAGGATTAATAAATGTAATAATTAATCCCCCCTCTGAAAATAATGGAAACTAATATGATTAAATCTCCTTGAAAAGTTAAATCTTACATATTTTATATTCTGGTATATAATCTGCTACAGCACAAAGAGGACGTCTACAATTTGAGACTCTACTTTATTTTTCCTGTTTTAGGTATATTCTCTGTGTTATGCACACCTCTTTCTTTGTGATGAAACCTTTATGCACATTATTTTTTTTTTCATATTATAAATAAAAGTATGAATATTTTTTAAAACCTTGTCATGAAACCTTTACGCATATTAATTTTTTTCATATAAATAAAAGTATAAATATTTTTTAAAATCTTATCCATTTTCTAAATTTAAAAGCATATTTAACAGTGGTAACGACTAATGTGTTCCTATTTTAGAAAAAATGTTTGAGTTATTTTTCTGTTGATAAAATTAACCTGTTGTAATAATTTAGATACAATAAAAGATTTTTCATTATTAGCCTAAAGCAGGGGTGCCATTTGGGGGAGGCTAGGGGGGCAACTGCCCCCCTCAAGGAACTTGATATTTCAACATGTATCAGTCATTTCGTGTTACTCAATTTTTTTTTCTAAAATTGCACAAAAGACAAAATAACGTCAGTTTTCATAAATAAAAAGTTATCCTTAAAAAAGTAGTTTAAGGACAGAAATTGACAATTATCATTAATATTTTCTAAAACCTTGTTATTGGAAGATTATCAAAGTGAGATGCACTTATTATTAATGAATACTTTGGCTAATTTTTAAAAGATGTATGATAATTAAATTGTATCAGTAATACTTCTCTTCAATAATGCAATGCATAGCGCTCCTCAGATTTATTCAGCAAAATCCAAGGAAATGTTTGCCCCCCTCAAGAAATTTCTGAAATGGCGCCCTTGGCCTAAAGGTGTTTGAAAAATTACAAAAAAAAAAATGTTTTTGTGACTAATGTATTCAAAATTGTAACACAAAATATAATAAGAAACATATGATAGAATATAAATAATACAAAGTGCTATAAAAAATGTATTAAACTGAATCTTATAAATCATTTGGAAATGTACCTACTCTGATTTATTGAACTTATCATGTCTTTTTTTCTTACTCCATGAATATAAAAAGATCAAAGATGTATTTATTTTCTAAACTTTTAATCTTCCACTTTTGTACTTTGCACATAATGCCACCTCTAAATTCCAATATTTTTTTTTCTTTCAAAAATACACGTATTCCATAACCTACAGTTATTAAATATTAATGTCCGTTAATGTATTATGTTCAGAAAATAAATCTACAGACTAACATCTGCCTTTTTTACCCGACTGCCAAGAAGGGTTATGTGTTTCACGCATATCTGTGTATGTGGATTTCTTTATACCCTGAAAACATCCCAACGGCTGGACGGATTTTAATGAATGAGGTCTCTATCGATTCGTCTTAACCGTCCAATGATTATAGGCTAGGTTTTGCTTTTATAAATTCAAAATGGCGGCCATAAACTACAAAATGGTGGTAGACACGAAAAAAAATTTACACATCCTATTGAGTGGCCTATCATTGGATAGGTCTTTCAAAATGAAGACGGTGTTTCATTGACTACTTTACAGTCAGAAGCTCCGTTTAAATATTACACAACCTGGAAGTTGTATAGGTAGGATCTCTAGCTTTACTGCAACTCTAACCATCATAGGCATCTATAGGCCTCATCAAAACAGTCTTTATAGATAGGAACTAACCATTAAACAACTTAAAAGTCATCCATACAAGTAAATAAAAAAATCGGTAAGTAATATAAAAAATAGTTTCACATTTAGTATGAGAAATAATTAATTAGTTTGCTTTTTACGCAGTCGGGTTTTTTGATTTTTTAAATTTAATTTACTTATGGATGCAGTTCTGTCTGACTGTCGATGCTGTAATTCACGTCATTAGAGTCCAATCGCCATGAAATGGACGTATGTTGCTGGGGTTTACTATGTAATGTTTGGTATTGAAAATGATGTGTGTAGCCTTAACATTTCATTGACAGGGCCGCTCAAAAGCCTTCTTGTTACAGGACAGTGTATTGTGAAAAATCGTTTGCTGTGTATTTTAATGATATTACACTATTTTAAATAGAATGAAATTTGTATATATCACTGAGATGTACTACAAAATGCTTATTGTAGAATCTGGTGTGTCTATAATGGATCTTTCATTGACAGAGACACGCAAAAGTATTTGTCTTCAGTACTGCCTACAAAGAATAATGGCTGCCAGTGCATTTTCAGTGGTGGTATGTGTTTCTAATTTTTTGCATATTACTTGGTGTGTATAAATTCTATAGATTCCATACAGGGCATCACAAAAGATCTCATGTACTTTCCATTTATTGAGGGAAACTACTGAATAGAAATTTTCACAAGAGATCTCAAAAATTATTTAAGTTTATGGACGGAATGAGAATTTTCAACTGTGCTATGCGTTTAAAACTGAACTGGCTTCCAGAATACAATGTAGTATGCGTGTGAATCTATAGATTTTATATAGGGCTGCACAAAAAAATTCGCATATTTTTGTGTCTAATGTTTTCCAAACTTTTCGTTTAAACAACCTCTTTCACCTTAATAAACTGTTACACTTTTTGTTACATTATTCTGTATATATTGGACAGTGTTTCATAATCTCTGTTCGGTGCATGATTTTTCGTTCTTAATATACTTTACATATAATGCTCCCTATAAATTCTGATACATTTTCTTGCTTCAAAAGAACATGTTCCATATTCTACAATGATTAAGTATTATTTCAGTTAATGTATTACGTGGAGAATGATGTTCTATCTGTTTATTTCCATGATATAAAGTATAAAATCAAAACGAAAAAAATTCCTTGATTATAATTTTAAAGCCAATTTTAATAAAAAAAAAAAAAAAAGGAAACCGGAAGATTTCAAACTTGTGCTTACTACTGATTTATAAATGAATCAAACTAAATCTTTTAAGAAATTGTATACAATAATATATGACAATTCTTTAAAGTAATACAAATAAACATCTTAATGTTATACTATACATTTATGGATCCATGCATCTTAACATCATTCTGATTATTTTCTGATACATTTTTTTTCATTGATTTTTATTTAACTGCAGTTTTTAGGGTGCCGTACTTAAAAAGTAAAAACGGAACCATTATAAGATCACTCCTGTGTCAGTCTGTCTGTCACAGCCATTTTACTCGTAAACTATGGAATGTGGAAATTTCAAATTGGGGGAAGTAATAAAGACTATTGACCCACATATTTACAGATTACTAAACATTCACAAGTATATTTAGGAAGAATGTGGAGGTGCTAATTAAGTTACTTGAAGAAAAAAAAGATTTTCTTTGTATATTGTGTGGGATATCGTGTGAAAGCTTTCGTGACACTGAACTTAAAAATACATTTCTTTTAATTTTAGGCATTATATGTCTAAAATTATGAAAAAAATAGAGGTAGTAGCAGACGTTAATTTAAACCTTGCAGGAAAATTATAGCGATTACCTTAGGTAACATAGTTTTTGAGAAAAGCGCATTTTTCCGTTACACACAAATTTCGACTTGCGGGCATTCAGCAAAGGTATTGAGGAGGCTGGAGATACCTGTCGTAGCAGTAGTATAAAAGCATTATTGATAATGATTTTTGAAAAAAAATCGTAGGTAATTAGCCGAGATATTAACCCTTAAAGACGCAGACGGTTTTTACATACATAATGACAGGGGCGGCGTACTCAATGTACCTTCGTCTTTTAAAAAGTACATAACAGCTTTTAATGATATATTTGAGTAATGCAATGTCCAGTAGCAGTATAAAAGCAATAAATGTCTAATTGTTAAAAACAGACTAATTCAATTAGAATTAATCACATTAATACTATGGGATTCGCGACTAGTTTGCATTGAGTGGATATCTAAATACGCCTCCCGTGTCTTTAATAATTAATTAAAAACCTATCTGGAAAAACTCAGCACGGACCATGGCAGCATTACAACTTTACGACCTCCTTTCAAAGTGCGCTTACATAATGCGAAGTTTTAACTTTGAACAAATGTTTTGTTTTAGCTACACTGTAAAAAGAAAAGATTATTACTACGCTGAATTTAGTTTTGTAAAATGCCAAATGAAGTTTAAATATGCGCTACTTTTATTGTCAGTACTGAATAAAGTTCATCATAAACAGATTATGATAAGATTTTAAAAAGTGTTATACAGAATAGGAATATTTTATATTATTTAGGCTTCATATCTCTTTGAACTTTTATGGTATACCCATTCATACTTTTCTAGTATATACAGGTAAACCCATCCCTACGTTTTATAGTTTTTTACAAAGTCTTATGCAGCAAATAGAATCTTTATGTGGTACAATGCATAGACGCAAAGATTAATAAAATCATTAAAAAAAATTATGAATTATGATCAACATTAATTTTTACATGAAACGAACCACATCTGATATAAACATGGCTATGTAATTGCCAATTATTTGTTTTCGAGAAATAGATCAATTTCACTTTATGATGGCCTAAAAAGACCGTCTCGTCTCCTGTTATCAAAGATCCATAGAAAAGAAAATGTTAGAGATTAACAGGGGGAAAAATATGCTATTTTCTTACATATGAAGTGAGTTTGCTATACACTAAAACATTCTGTATCATTTTTCACGTAACTAATTGAATATTCCCGATACATCTCCTTGTAAGATATTTTTATTTTTCAAAATTTACGGATAAACTCCTAACATATTTTATATTATTACTCTATGGAGATCTAAGAAAATTTAAGTGTTGACCTGCTGTTCGGCAATGTTTCTTATTTCACCATTTAGCTGAGCTTCAAAGGCATTCGATGTTTTGCGTATGTACAGCAGTATCTGAATCTACAAAATTATAACGATGTTGCAAATCCTGCAGCATTTAATTCAGTTTTATAAGCCTACCATGAATTTAAAAAAATGATAGAGCGATTTTCTAAATATTTTTATTTCTCCCATCAGTTCTATCGCGAAATTTTACTATAAATCGTTCATCAGTTTCTCAGAATAATCCTCCAAATAACCATTGCTGAGGATGAATTCGACCAGCTTGATTTTTTTCACTTTTAAAAGAGACTTTCATCAATATCTACATTTTTTTTTACCTTCAATTTTCCAGATTTTCTTGTTAGAAGGTTAGATATACAAACTTCTCTGAGATAATTATTCCAATCAATAACTATACAATGACTTAAATCCAGTTGCTTTTTTCCCCATAATTTATTGATGTTGATTCATCAACCAGCTATAAACGAGCCTTAATGCAGTTATAAATGTTAATTTGGAGCCATCCAACCAGCTTTCTTTTCTAATCGATATTCTTTTATCACAGTTTTTCACATTAGACCGTCACTGTTTATCAGTTTGTAGATAGTCTCATATTATGCCCATTAATACACACTTTCTTTTATGGCAGAATTCCATATTTTTGAAAATAGGTCATTGCATCATTTGCTTTAGATAGTTCAGTTAAATAGTCAGAAAATAGAGCCGATAGATGTAAAAATTCTGCTAAAAAATTTGATGTTTTTAAAGTGTTTATGGGGATGCCAGTAACAGGAATTAATTGTTTTTCAGCAAAATATCTCGAGGCTAAACTTTGTGGAGAAAAAAAACCACGGAATTTTCGGAGGTTTTTCAATTTTTTTTTTCTATAACTCGAAAATTATAAATTTTTTGTGTACCATACTTAATTACAAAAAGAAAGAGCATTAAATTCTCTACAAATTTCATACCAATTTCATACGTTTTTCTATACCCAATACTAAGCGCGCTACGGCTTTTTTGAAAACTACACTTTTTTTCAACTTCACAGAAAGTGACCTATTTTTCGCCCCCCATCCCAAAAAAATTTCTCTTCATCGCTAACTGAGGAAATGAAATGTATTTATTGATGAATAAGTGAGGAAGGAAATTTTTAAGAAGGGTGGGCAGAAGGTAGGGTTGCCTAATTGTACGTTTTTCTCGTAAGTTGTAAGATTTATAGCTATTGGGTGTACGTTTAAGTGTGTCCGTAAGACGATTTCTTCCGTTTTTGTACCACATTTTACTTTTGATAGTTTAAAAAGAAATATTTTCCTGTTTGCTTTAAAATTTCATCTTTTGCCAAAAATAAGTTATACACATGCGCATCATATGTAAAAACGGTTTGCTTCAGGTCAGTAACACAAAAATCTTGGGAAAGTTGCGTAATATTAACTGCGCATTTGCTGTAGTATTAGATTATGTGAACTTGACCTTATTATAGATTATTAATATCCACATTATAAAATTTTTAATTTAGTATAACTGTATCTTAAGTTTAGATATTTTGTTTGATTTATTATCACCCTTTATGCTTAACCCCTAATTGTCGAACCCGATACAATTACGGGCAATATGTTCGTGAATGTATCGGTCGCGACGATTACAGGGTTAAATAAAAATATTTATTTTTGTAGGGTGTCCATTGCTAAAATTTTCATGATGAGCATTGAATAGTAGGATGGTCTGATTTATCTTTATTCTAACAATTCAATTAATTTTTCATTCATAATGGATATATGACTGCAAAATTAGATATAAAATGTTAACAGAATAATGTAATACAAATATAGTCGGATAATAATGATTAACCCTTTCGCGGTTAAGCTGTGTGGGATTTTTTCACTTCAAAAGGGTTTTACTTCGAAGTATTTCTGATCTTTGTAAATGGTTAAAGGGTAACGAGTTTTAAAAGATTAGCAGATCGTCTGTGAAAATGCTGTCCCCCCCTGTAAAAGTCTACTTGTAATGAATAATCTTTGGAGGTCCATTGTAAGCGTGTCCGGCCAGTTTTCCCCGGTGATTGATTGTTATCCCCAAACCAATCCCCCTGAACTGCCCCTTCTAAAGACACATTCTGCAGCGAATGTGCAAAGAATTCATTCGAGGAGAACAAAACATATTTCCGCGTTGATTTCAAAAACTTAATTCTTAACTGTTTCGTAAATAACTTGCTGTATATAAATGCCTTAGATTAAACAAATCCATATTTCAATTTAAGTACATTTGATATCAAACCAAAAATTTTCCCCATTTTAGCTGATAAGTTTTTAAATCTAAAGATTACAATGTCAGGGTTGCTACTCATGTAGGAGAATGAAATTCCCTGACTTTTCCAGGTGCATTTTATGAAATTTTTAATCTAGCGGTGTAATGTGAACTGGACAAGACGACAGTACTTCTAAAATTTGGAATTTGAAAAAACGTGGAAGATTTTTCTCATTTGCCATGGGACAAAGGTTGTACTTATTCAGCGACCTCCATAAAATTTTATTAAATTCCCTGACTTTTGCCAGGATTTTGGGTAAAATATAGAAATTCCCCGACATTTCCCTGACTTATTAGACAAATTTCTGAATTCCCTGACTTTTCCAGGTAGCGTAGCAACCATGAATGTTTAAAAATAAAATAATTAATTTTCTTAGAATCTGGTATCAGAAAAATAATCGTGCTTTTTCCCTTTTAATAATTATATTTTCCAATCATTTAAAATTATCTTCTTTAGAAAGTCTTCAATCCAAATCATTACATAAACAATTATTCCTTGTAGATTTGATTTAATTAAAAAAATTAAAATCCACTACTTATATTTACAGTGATTAGATAGGTAATAATTAAGTTATGTTCGCGGAATGCGCAGTTATGATTCATTAAATGTAAATCTGATTATTGGAATTAAATATTAACACCTTAGATCAGGGATGGCGGACCTATGGCACGCGTGCCACTTTTGGCACGCGAAAGAATAATTTTGGCACGGCCAGTACCGTTGCAAGTGAAATCATTATATGAAATTATATATATCTATTTTCCAAAAAACATTCCCTAAGGGGTTCCTAATATACAAATAGGTCGCTTGCGTAGGTAAAGTTTTTTGTTATTATCATCTGTCGTAAAGAAAAAAAAATACATATCTGTAGTGTGTTTATGCCCTACTTCAGAATTCTTCTGAACATTAAAACCCACTGTAAACAGGTAAACAATTCCTTGATTTATTTAGCCCAACCAGTGGCTGGAGGTTTTGCTCTCGAAGCTGGTAGACGGGAGGTGCTGAGTTCGAACCCAATCGCGCCCGTCGGCCTAACCGTTTCGGAGTTTTCTTCGAAACCTTGGATTGCCATGCGTAAATACGGGTTAGGTTCCCTTAGAAAGACCCCCACGGAGGGCACTCCCCTTAGGGCCTATGTCCCTCCAGTTTATAATCGACCGTCAAAAATCTACCTAACTCTTGATTTATTTAAATTTCAATAGCACAAAATTATGACATGTGGAAAAAAAAAAAAATTCTATGAGTGAAATCTACAGTCCTTTCATCACATCCTTCATTTTTAGCTTTAGAAGTCTGTTCACCAATCCAAAGGATCTACTTTCTGACACAATTAACTTTCTTTGGAAACGCTTTAAATGGGCAGCTGTTCTTATTGAGAAAATATGTCATCCAGTGGTGATTTCCATTTTTTGTAAAAGCAGGAGCAGGTGATTTCTTAGAAAATACTGTCAAAGTGGGCGCTTTCAAGCAAATACCAGATGGAAATTTATTGATCAAAAAACAGAAAACGCTATTCGATTCCAAATCACTTAAAAAGTCCTTCTTATTTTATAACTTTACATTTAAAAATGCTCCCGAAAATGTGTCAGAAAGTTTAGCGCTGTTGAGCATTAAATTTGAGAACCACCTTCAAACGTTTTCTGTATGGAAATTCTGTTCAAACCTAATAAAATCAAGTGAAAATAAGATGTAAGCACAAATAGTTTGTGACGTTTGTTGCTTTTCAAAACTTTTCTAAAAAGTTGTAAATGCAATGATTTATAATATATTGTTTAGTCTTTACACGTCATGCTAAAATACGAAGAATCAAAACTTAAAACTTCTACTAAGGAATTTACTAAAATTTAAGACAGAAATATTGAAGTGTTGCGAGAAATTTTTTCATTTAAAGAAATTTCTGGAAAAGATATCAAGACAATGAAAAATATTAATAACATCATAAATTTCATTATTTTGAGGCGTTATGTTTTACTATATCCGTATACCGTATATAGTCGTCGCATCTGTTATTATTTTTTTTTAACTCTTTCAGTTACGGTTGCATCTCCGAACGTAGCTTCTAGAAACTAAAATTTAAAAAATATATATTCCAGGAATTCATATGACCAAGAAAGACTTTCGAATAATAGTACTAAACATTTATTGTCAACTGACCCAAGAAATAGATTTTGATTCCCTTATTAAAAATAGATTGGAAAAATTATTTTCTAAAATGAATTTTGTGTTTTTAATTAGTGTACAAAATTCTAATTTAAATATATGTTTATTAGCTGACCGATCGGCATTGACAAAGCTAGTTTAATAAAACAATTAAATTAAAATTAAGTCTCGAGCACCAAAATTTCTGTACAGATCTAGAAATATCAGAATTTGTTTAAATTGTGGTAGAGAAGAATAAAAATTTGGTAAAATATAGAATTGTAATTGTGACCGTTAATACATTACAGTACGAAATTTCAGATCAATCATGCAATAAAAGGAGATTTTGCGCTAAACCATCAGTTCACCAATTCTCCTCGGGGTAAGAAAGTTTCAAATCAATAGTTTTAATAGAATATTGAATAGTAACTACACATACACTGCTCTACAAAATTTCAGCCCGATTCGGCAACAGGAAATAATGGCCCTACCCAACCCCCTCCCCCCCCCCCCCAGAGAAGAGAGATTGCGCCCCAGCCCCCAGTGTGCGGAAATATCGTTTAAATTTAATAAATAATTATTTTGTGAGTGTCACAGGTATTGCAATACCATACCGAATTTCAGCTCGGGAAAGTAATAGGCATGATAGTTACGTTTTTGACCCCAAACAAAGGGTGGGAAGGGACCGTTACTCTCATGGGTTTAGTTTACGGGCAAATTGTTTTTAGAGTGTTTTAAACTTACTTTTATGCAGCAAAATACCGAATTTAAGCCAAATTCGTAGATAATCAGAAACTTAAATAATTCTATAACACAAATATCTACCTACATTATACAATCTGAGCTTATAGTAATAGAACTTTTAAAAGGGGGCATGCCCCTTGCGCCTCCTCCCTCTCCCACACACACACCTGAATTATCCAGTGTTTTATATTAAAATCTCATCAAAGGTGGTTTTACAAATTTTATGACGGTATGCCGACACTAGATCGTTATAAGTGCAGACATTAGATCGTTAGAGTGAAAATCTTATTTTAAAATTTTATTTTTCAATTTTAGCATGAATAATCTTGATTGATTCCTTTTAAAATGTATATTTTTTTTAAATAACAACCAGCAACAAGAATTCATCTGCTCAAAAATTGCTAATTAATAAGAATTCTTTTAATTTTTTTGTGCTTATAGCGTATATATAATTTACAGTAAGTTATAAAAGCAATGGATTAAAAACAAGGATTAAGCTGTAATTGAGCAAAAACATTTATATTTATTTTTCGTGCATATATTTAAATTTATATTAGCATTAATAATCAATGTTAGATTAAATATCCACACGGAAAAAAAAGTGGTTGTGTATTTTATACGTATGTTCATAATATTCTTCAAATGTTGCAATATTTATATAGATATTGAATTCATTTTAAATACTTCCGAAATGAAATACAAAATTTCGCGAATGTAATATGTAGTATGTGCGTATGTTTGTCCCACCATAACTGAACACTTTATGCAATCTCAATTGCACAGCATATGAATAACGTTTTTATAATGTTACCCATTTTTTTGTATGTTGTGAGAAAGAACTCCAATTTTTGAGTTACTCTTTTTATCTAAAGGGGAAAAAATTAAATTTTTCTTCAAAATACAATCGATTTTTGAAAAAAAGATAAAAAGTAAAAAAATAAAATCTTAATGTTAAAATTTCGTAAGTTGCTTAGAAAATAAATGTATTTAGCATTAGAAATCTACGCTGTTACCACTCTAAACTGAAACGCAAATGTGTAATTAATACTTAATATATGAAATGTAATACATAGACACAAAATATTAAGCAGCATTTTGAAGTCGACGCAAGTCTCGCATAGAAAAACCGAATAAATTTCAAGATCAAAAATCAGTTAGTATTCACTTGCTAAGATGTTATTTTTTACTTTTTTATCTCTTTTTCTGAAGTTGATTCTTCTTCTTTTCATGATTTTTCCGAAGAAAATTTGTGTCATACTTCAAACAATAGACATAAATAATGGACAAATAATAGACAAAAATATCATACTAAGCATTTTTCACATTTGTTTCTTTAACTCTTTTTCCTAAATCCCTCCTTCAGATTTTAATTTTGGGATACTCTTCTTGAATATTGATGAAGACTGATGCAATTTTTAAAATTCTTTAATTGCTATATTAGATAATTACTAATAATAATTTTAAGACACAAATTTTCGTGAGATATAGATGCAAAACTTATTTTATTTATATAAAAATATGTTTGTTATATTTAGGAGATTTTGAAAAAAAAAAATGCGAGTTCAGCTGATTAAAAAAAAAATAATAATAATTTTCAATTATTTTCAAAGGTAATAGAAAACAAGAATGAATAAAAATCAAGATAAATAAAAGAAATTTATTCGCTGAAATTTTAGTAACTTGTTTCAAGTCATGGTCTTCAAAGTTTTAGTAATTTAATTTATGAATTTGAGTAAAATAAAATAAAATTTTATTTCAAGAAATAATTGAAAGGGAGATTATTAATAAACTTATATAAGCATTGAAAATGTTTAAAAAAATCATCTACTGTTGATTTTGATTATGACCTAAACAATGGTTTTTTGAAAACTCATTATGTTACCCTTAGAAGGGATTTTTTAATTCGATATTAAAATAATGGTAAATTCGCAAGCTTCACATACTGAAATGTGAGTAGTAGATATTTTTGTTTCACAAAGCGACTTTTAGAATAATTTTTAGCCGAATAATTTATAAGTTATTAATTTTAAGCAATTTTTTTTTTTTTTTTTTTTTTTTTACAAGTGGCATTTGAAAACTTGTGACAAACAAATGGCATTAGAAAAGGGGAAAAAAATATTTTACCAGTTTCAGTAGTGGTGCAGTGGAAGGGAAAGTTACCTCCCTCCCCCACTATATAAGATATGATGTGCTGTCCTAAAATGTTATTAACATTATAACATTGTCCTAAAAATTATAACAAGATATACTTTTAGCTACATAAGTTGCCTTCAAACCTCAAGAACAAACATTTTTTTCATATGAAATTACTCACAATTTCAAAAAATTGAACATACACTTGTTTTTGAAAGTATTAGCCCCTTTTTTAAAAATGTTTAATCTTTTTTTTAAGAGTTCCCTCTCATGAGAATTCTAAAAACAAGAACAACATAGCTAATATCTTTCCTTAAATTATTGTTAAAATTATATTATATAATTAAATTAATATAATTATTTAATTAATAAGTTACATTAGTATGATAATGCAACATTCTATAATACAATTTACAATATTAATAATATGAGATTAGTATTAATGCTTTTTCTAAGCTAAACACATTATGTCTTAATTTAACATTAGAAATATGCTAACAAATTCAATGAATGACACGTGATGGAGTCAGACTTGTCCTGTGCATCGTATGAATAAAATCTACATAATTTGCTACTTTTTTTTATATAATTAACTTAGCATTGGACTAAAATATTCTTTCTTTGTAAAAATAATTATAAACAATAAATCCGAGAAACACTCCAGAACTTTTAAATAATATCATATAAAATTTGAATTTATATTTTTTATGAATCGCGCGAACATTTTAATTTCCTTTACGCTCAGTTTTTAAATGTAGAAAATAAATTATGAGACTTTCTGATGTATTAATTAATATCTTATACCTAATAAATATAAAATTATTCTGATAGAATAGCTAAATTACAAAATTAATGTAAAAGTACGATTGCGGAATGGCGTAGAATTCGATAACCTACAGAAATGCGCAACAAAGTTTTATTATTAAAAATAAGCATTTGTGTAACAGTAATTCTTAGGCTACAGTCAGATTTTTTTTTCGGGGAGGGGAGGGGGGTGAGAGGTGTATTATAATATCTGAAATGATATCTGCTGTGATGTCACAAAAGATAAACGAGAAAAAAATGATGTTTTGCTTTATTTTTACATTAACAATCCTTTATGTTGCATTATGCAATAAAGATAATTTAATAAATCTGAAAAATAATTATTTATTAATAATACTAATTTAAAAAGAAAGGTTAAGAGAATCATTTTAATAAATATGTGACACTGAAAATAATATGTAAGCCTCTTGCAAATGCCCGCCATTTACTATTTACCGTTTTACCAAACTTGTTTTACTTTACAAATCATTTTTACAAGAGAGCGGGTGTTTCTGTCATTCATACTCTCTTAAAACGAATGAGTGGATTTGCCTACTCAAGAATGAGCACTAATTTATTGGATCGTGAATGAGTTGATTTTTAAACGCTTCACTCAACTTGATTTAAGCTCTTATTCTTCTATTTTACTCAACGAGAGCGACCGCAAAACAACTCAACTTGATTAGCAAGCTAGTTTCCTGCCGCTCTTTTGCGAGTCGTTCTCAGATTCGTTCGTCTCGTCTTATCGTGTCTCTGGCCTGCTTCAAGATGGACGCTGATGTGTAGATAAATATGTAAACATTCAAGAAGTTTTCTTAAAGAAGGAACGAAAGGATGTGTCTGTTTTATTCGGTAAGTTTTATAAAAGCATTTAATTTATCCTTACTTTTTAGTGGAATTGCATGTAATGATTTAAATTTATAATTTTTAATGCACGTTGTAACACATTCTCCCTCCGTCACGCTGCAGGCAGCTAATTTTAGAAATGCTTCTATATTTTAAAATTATTCTGCCTTTTTATTTTTTACTTATTTATTTTCGTTTAAAATGTCCTGTTTATTACTTTGTTGAGAAATAAATAAATAAGCTGATCATAGCGTCATGTTAAAGCAAGGGTCGGGGGAGGTGAAAATAATAAAAGTTTACTTTTTCGTGTGACGAAACTTTTTGTCAGATATAACAGTTCTGAGTATTTTGTAAAAATAATTTTTCAGATAAATCATATCAAACAAAAATACGTTTTATAATTTGTACTAAATATTTTTGTGAAAAATTACTAGAATTCCTCCCTAAAATTTTCCAGAGAATTGTTTCTTTCTCCAAATACATAATTTTAATTCAAGGTTGGTATTCACTTATACATTTTTTTCAATCTAATTATATTTTCAAAAGTCAATTTTATTCCTTAGAAGTACAATAGTTTATTTCTATACAATACTATTTGTGTAAAAGAATTCAAATAATTACATAAACAGTATTCTACTGCATCCATTCACCATCACTTTTCAGCAATTCCCTTTCAATTTTCCGAGAGCTATATTTTCCAATTTACCTTCCTGACAATAGGGGTAGCCGGGGTAAAATGAGTATATATTTTTTATTATTATTTTACCACACAAAATTTTTTGAAAATTAAAAGTGTGAATGAAATGGTCACATATCTGGCAATATTTAAACTTTGTAAAAACAAACTAGCAGCATACTATTTTTTTTCTTTTCTTACTGGTATGGTGAATTATTCATTTGTCCCTCATTTCAAAAGATTTAAATAAAAAATAAGATAATTTTGGTATAACCAATCACTAAATTCTTTTCACAATTATAAACATGGGTGCAAGACCTTCAGTCTCTGAAAGATTTTTGGCTGGTTGTAAATTATATTTTATATTGAAATAATAGCAATTTTACTAGCAAAAACTTTTAATTGCTCTTTTTTATTGTAAAAAATCCATTTTCAGCCATAAATCAAGACATTGAGATTGTCTAGCCCATTGTCAGTAGGTTATACCTAATATTCGGAAAAGTTTTCAGTCTTGGCTTGGATGGACTTCTTGCACACATGATAAAATCATTTTTATTGTTGTTTTTCTGTATCATTTTTCTCCCCCCCCCCCCCAAAAAAAAAAAAATATTTATGCTGCAAAGAAAATATTTCTGTTAAAGACTGTATATATACAGGGGTCGGTGCCGGTTTTTATTCTTGGAGCCCATTTTGTGAAAAGTAAGTTAATTTTGTGAATTTTATAATATTTTTGTGAAAAATAACATTTTGCAATGAAAGTTGAAATCCAGTGAATCAAATTCGAACCAAGAATTTATGAATAAAAATATTCTTTAAATCCCCTTGCTACAGTTTTTGTTTTTCGTGACCTGATCTTATTTACAAATTACACATTTTTAAAACACTTTTTATGAAAAAGAATGTTACAAAAGAGCCTATTTTATTAAAAGGAATTTTGCGAAGGGGCCTGTTTTATTAAGTTCATTTTTACGAAGAGACCCATTTTATTAAATTTATTTTTCTGAAGGGGCCCTATTTTATTAAATAGATTTTTGTAAAAAAAACTAAACTAAACTCTGTGGCTATACAATCCATTAAGGATCTGGGCCGACAGTGCCCATCTCTGTTTTCTTGACCCTGGGCCCCGAGGTGCTATGCAGCATGCGTCCCGGCCAGGTGGTCAACCTAACGCGAGACCCTCGGTGTTTAGTTCCCAAGCAAGCTTGGTACTCATTTTATCGACCCCAAGGGGATGAAAGGCTGAGTGAACCTTGAGATTTTTGTAAAGGGGCCCTAAATAGGCCCCAAATTTCACCTGGATTGACCCCTGAAATATAATCTATTTTTGTAAAATCTTGTTTGATTTCATTTGTTAAATGCTTTATTATTACAAAAAGTTTGTCTATCTCTATATACATATTTATTAAATAAGAAAAGCAACCAAGTATGCTAAAAATCCACATAAAAAATTTGGCAATTTAGTCATAAACAAAGAAAAAAATTATAATTTAATATTTGATCAGTAAAAGAAATACTAAAACTAAAGTGTCTATCATTAAATAAAAGCGGTGCTGTATCTAGCTATACTAACAATTTTTTTTTGTTGTTCTGAGCATATTTAAATATTGGTGTTTTTGACGCTTAAAATGCAGTTTAAACCTATGTCACGTCAAAAACTGGTTTTTGACGGCTTAAACCCAACCTTGATTTCTTGTCACATAGGGTAAAATAGGTATTATAGTCCATCTTTTTTATGAGAGTTTGTCAAGATATGAATGTATGAAGATGGATCAAAATTGAAAGACCTTTGAGAGCAAATTGTTATTGATCCTATGCTTAAATGTGAAATTATGCTATAAATTAGTCGCGAACATCTGTTATCTGCGCTGCATGTTGAAATGTAAGTAACATTAAAAAATCGCTGTTAATTGACAATTTCTCAAAAATCACGTTAAAGTATCATATTTTCAGCCATAAATTAAATTAAAACACATGTTCTAACTATACTAAATTATTAAATTGGGTGGATTAAAAGAGGACAAATAGTAAAAAGAATCGAAGCAACCCATGGAAGTTAAACCAAAGGTTCTTGCTGTAGTGAATCCAATGTTTGGTGGCTGGGTCCTTGTGAAATTCGGTGTAAAGAAGTCTGTTCAAGAATTTACAGTTCTTATTATTAATATCCCTGATGAAGATAAGTACACTGTAAAGTTTGCAACAAAGTAATCTGCCGGAATATTTTATGTCTTCCCTGAGAAAGACTACATTGCTGATGTGCAGGCATCCTGAATTGTTAGGAAGTCTCTCAACCAAGCTGCACCGGTCATTGCTGTATACATTTTGTATATAAATTTTCATTCACTTATAGCTAGTTAACTTTATAAATTGCTTTTGATTTAAAATATTTTTTAATTAATTTCTCATTTTTTCCTACAGATACTTATGCTGATATCTATCTGCTTTTGAACTGCATTAAATAAAAAAAAAAAAAAAACTTTAAAAATGAAACACTATTAGGAACATGATTCAGAGCATGGACGTAAACTGATGTTGTGAAAATTGGGAGCAGTTTTGGGTGGGTGGGGAGGGGGCTAGGATAGGATTTGTCTGTACTTGCATCTTATTTCTATTAGTTTCATAAGTGTTTTTATTTGTAAAGAAAAAAATGTAAACAAACTGAAAGGGACAGGTTTTTGTCTTCCTACCTCACCCCAGTTTACATATATGATTCAGAGGATGGAAGTAAAAAACTCTTAAATGGTTTACACATTAATTATATTGTAATTCAACTATAACCAGCATATATCCATTTTACTCTGAAGCACGGGGTAAAATAGGTATAGGTTTTTCTCTAATATCTCATATGCATTTTGCAATTTGTTTGCGGCATTGTATAGTTGATCTTCACAGTGCCCCTTGTTGTTTACTTTAATCTTTGATTGCAGAATATTATTTTATTTTTTAGACAATACTTTCCCTTTTAGAACAGATTCTGAAAGGTAAAAGTAATTTCTCAAAAAAAATAAAAATTCTGCAATCAAAATCGAAAAACTAAACAGGTGCCGTGAGGATCAAGCTCAGATATACAATGCCTTCACCACCAAAAAAAAATTCAAAATGTCGAAATGCAAATAAGATTAGCAAAAAAAACCTTCCCATAAAAATATGAATAGCCTTAACTCGCAAGTATCTTCACATAACGGGGCAGGAAAAAAATACAGATTTTGTCAAAAGTTAAAAAGCACTAATTTTATTAAAATGCAAATATCGCCAGAGAACTTAAAAAAATTTCAGTAAAGAATCATGAAAAAAAATTTTGTCAAAGGATCTCGGGGGGGGGGGGGGGGAGACGACGACATAAAGTTTTTGCAGTAAAAACAGTCCTTTTATTCTAGTGAACACTAGGGATGCACCGAATATTCGGTATCTATTCGGTATTCGGCCATGTTACCGAATACTTAAGGAAAATTTTTTAAACATATTTTTAAAAACTTTATACAACTTCTACATTTAACAATCAACTTACAAAGATATTCAGAATAATTAGAAACAGAATCATATTTAAATAAAAGAGAATGTTATTACATTATTTATTTGCTGTTTGTTAAGTATTATGTAAGAAAATTAACCAATCACAAGAATTTTCATAGAAATTAATTATGTACAAATGCAAGTTCCTAAATTTTGTCTAGCAAATAATCTGTTTCTTGCTAAGATTTTAAGAACAATTTTTAGAATCTCTGACAATGATTGTCCACTCCAGACACCTATCTAGGATGTATTTAAAAACTTCCTTGCTTAAATTAAAGGGAGTAGAACAATTATTCTTGATAAGTTGCCACCATATAAAATTTGAATTGATTTGTAATATTTGTTTACTTTTACTTCAGTCTCTTCCTGACAAACAAATAATATATGATACTGTACAATTTTTCTTCCAATTTTTTCACTATTAAACATTGATTTTAAAATGTTTCTTTTAGAATTTAAGAAAATTTTATTTATCTGTATTAATTCTCAGTAGAAGCCATGAAATTTAAAATTTTACTAATTTCAAAAGTTTTATAACTATCCTCTTCTTAAATAACTCAAAGCAGATTTTTTTCAGTATAAAGTTTACTTATAATTGTAACTCTTGTTTATTAAAATGTAAGTTTCTGTATTGAATAGTATGTAAAATTGTTTTAAAATTTAATATTTTAATGCCTTTAAACTTTGAAATATAAAAGTATTTGACAAGCCGAATATTCGGTATTCGGCTGAATAGTTACTATTCGGCCTAGCAGTTACTATTCGGCTGGCTGAATATTCGGTATTCGGTTCACCTCTAGGCCGAATATTCGGTATTCGGCCAAAATCACTATTCGGTGCATCCCTAGTCAACACTGTCTTCGCTAAAATTTTTGGTATTTTTTCATGATGAAGCCACAATCACCCCCCCCTCCCTCCCTCCCCAGCTTATCAATTTAGCCATAATTTCATATTCTAAAAAAATTAATAAATGAAAATGATTTGAGAAATATATCATACAACAGTAAAATTTTAAAACATTTTACTTTTTCATATCATCAGGGCAGAAACTAGTTTCTTTCAGTAAGTGGCAAAAACTAATACTAATCCTGCAGTGATTCATAATTCATATATGTAGGTATTTGATATGTAAACAATTAAGCTAAAAATTAAAATTGAAGATTATGAATGTTGTTCAAAGTAGGAAGTCAGATTTAGTGATGCTCTGAATAGTGATTTTGGCCGAATACTGAATATTGAGCTAGCCGAATAGTAACTGTTTGGCCGAATACTTTTTATTTCAAGGTTTAAGGTATTAAAATGTTATTTTTTAAAACAACTTTACATAATATTTAATAAAACAATTACATTTTGATAAATAAGCTCTTTATAAGTAAATTTCATATTGGAAAAAAAAACTTGCTTTGAGTTTATTTAAAGGATAATAAGACTTTTTATTAATAATGAAATTTTAAATTTAATGGTTTCCTCTATGAATTAACATTTTAAAATCAAACAGTAAAAGTGGAAAAATTGGAAGAAAAATCGGTTCAGGTTGATTTGAGGCTGAGTGTGAATTCCTGCAAGTTGGGTTCAGGTTAAACCCAAATTTTCAAAAGTTAGTTTGGTATATATTTTTTTAATTTATCCCTGTTATAATAAACGTAGATATTTGTGTATATGTTGTTTTCTAAAGAGACTTCCGTTTTTTCTGCAACCCTTTGGCAAAGTTTGTTTTTGCTGCAACCAGACCTGTATAAAACCAAAAACTTTCTATGTGCATAAATATTGGGTCAAAAACTATCTGCACATTAATTTAATGTTTAATAACGTAAAATACCGTGTTATGATATTTTAACAATATGAATTAAAAAGAGTATTTTTAAAATAATTACCATTTAAATTAAAAATAATTAGTATTAATCAAAGAATAATTATTTTGGTCAAAAAAAAAAAAACAGCTAAAAATGCATAAGAAGGGCAGAAATAATGTGACATTGCCACTGAAACAACTAAATCACCTTTTCTAGAAGAGGTATCCATTCATAGGTATCATCATTAAAGAGACTGGTGAGTTTTTACCGCGCCCCTTTGACAAAAATCATGTTTTTTCCTTTTGTCTTTGACGAAAAACTCGTTTTTTCTGTGATCATTTGATAAAATTCTCTTTTTTTCTCGATTCTTTGATGAAATTCACATTTTTCTTCGATTCTTTCACGAAATCAGTTTTTTCCCAATCTTTTGACGAAATTTGCATTTTCCTACGATCTTTTGACGAATTTCGTATTTTTTCATGCATTTTTAACAAAATTCTCGCTTTTTTCACAACACTTTTGACGAAATTCTCGATTTTTTGAAGAAAGTAGTTTTTTACACGATTCTTTTACGAAATTTGCATTTTTTCAGAATCTTTTGGCAAAATTTAGGGCTTTTCCGCTATGCTTTTAAGAATTTTTTTTTTTTTGAGCCCTTTTGCCGAAATTTGCATTTTTCTAAGATTCTTTGACGAAATTAGCTTTTTTTCGCGATCCTTTGACGAAATTAACGTTTTTTCTGCGATATTTTTATGAAATTTGCATTTTTTCTGCGATTTTTTGACGAAATACGTGCTTTTTTCTCAGCCTTTAGCGATATTCATATTTTTCCCGTAATCCATTGATGAAATAAGTTTTTTCTGCGATTTTTTGACAAAATTTGCGGGATTTTTTTTTCACGATCCTTTGACAAATTCGGGCTTTTTCCGCTATGCTTTTAAGAAATTCTTTTTTTTTTTTTTTTTTTTTTTTTTTAACGATTCTTTGACGAAATTATAATATAGAGAATATTTTTAATTTTTTGGTATTAAAAAAAAAAAAAAAAAAAAAAAAAAAAAAGTTACAAAAATAAGTTTTTTTTTACAAATTTTTCTGCAAGGTTCCGAATTTTTGGAAAATCTTCTGCGCGTGTGTCTATATTATACAACTGTGTCTTCAACCCTTTGGCAAAATTTGTGTTTTTTCTCTGCAACCCTTTGGCAAAATTTGTGTTTTTTCTCTGCAACCCTTTGGCAAAATTTGTGTTTTTTTCTGCTATCCTTTGACAAAATTTTCTTCAACCCTTTGGTAAAATTTGTTTTTTCTGCAACCCTTTGGCAAAATTAGTTTTTTTCTGAAACCCTGTTGCAAAATTCGTTTTTTTTTCTGCAACCCTTTGGCAAAATTTTTTTTCTGCAACCCTTTGGCAAAATTTTTTTGTTTCTGCAACCCTTTGGCAATTTTTTTTTGTTTCTGCAACCCTTTGGCAAAATTTTTTTCTGTACCTCTTTGGCAAAATTTGTTTTTTTCTGGAACACTTTGGCGAATTTCCCTAAATCAATTCATGAATCAGTCGTGGAAAAAAATTGAGAATTTCTTCAAATGATCATGGAAAAATACCAGATATTTTGTCATATATCTCAGAAACAAATGGTAATTATCTTCAATTGGTTGTTGAATAAAATTGCTATTTTCGTAAAGAGTTCAGAAAGAAATTGCGAATTTCGTCAAAAGATTGCGCAAAAAATAATCGGGAATATCGATAAACTTATTTGGTGAAGAATATTACAAATTTCGTCAAAAGGTCGCGACGAATAGTGAATTTTGTTAATTAGTCACAAAAAGATATCGCGAATTTTACTGTTCGATTGCACAAAACTCAAGAGTTTTGCCGTCAAAAACAACCCAACCCAATTTATTGCTTGGGTAAATTGCAGGGAAATGAATTTCCGTTTTTTGTATGTTTCAGGCACTTTCGTATGAACTCATCATTACGTCTGTTTTGAAATTTTAAGTTAAAATCGTTTTAAATCGATAACATTGTTTTTGCACATTTTCATTTTAGGAACAATACTTTGATCCTATCACTAAAGCTGCTATGGTTGAATGGAGGTTATGGCAACAATGAGGTTAAATTTAACACCAGCCCAAAAGAAGTACCAACAGAGAGGACTATCAAAGAGACACGTGATAATCCTGAAGAGGTGTATTATCAGCAAGAAAGGTATAAATTTACATATTAATCTTAAATATATTTAAGTTTTGATTTTGTCATGGAATTTCATTTTTTTTGTGTGTGTGTGTGTGTTTAGTAATTAACACTGTATTGGGCCAGTGTGACCTTACAGATACATATGTGGGAAAAAAAAATCTGTTTTCATATTAGTAAACTTCATACCTAGCATCTATCTTTCCTATCCCAATAGCAGAAAATTTACTTTTAATGTTTTTAAGCATTTTACTAATTTTTATTAATAATAATCTTAAGTTTTAGTAATAAATAATAAAGAACTAAACATAATATAAAGTTGGAAAAAAATCCAATGGAAAAAAAAATCTGCGACGCATGTCACCCGTCAGGAACTTTCTGCTACCAGGTTTCCTATGTGTTTGGAATGCAGTGCTATGCAGTTTTAGTTCATTTATTTAGTATCGTCTATCAGTCAGATACATTTGCCCAATAACATAAAACAGCATATAAAATTTGATTTTGTCATAACATTATGCAAGTTAGAAAAACAAGTCTGTATTTCTGAAATAGATATTCCTAACATGTATTTAATATGAAAAGCATTTTTATTAATAGTAAAAAAAAAAAAAAAAAAAAAAAAAAAAAAAAAAAAAGCAATTGAATTTTCAAAATTCACTGTTTATAGAAAATTTTTTTACGTAAATTTCAATGAAAGTAAGCCTTTCAATATTATTTTTTCATTTTCTTACATAATTATAACTTTGTTATTAAATTATGATTAAAGGTACCATTGAAAACAGTGAAAGTTTTGATTATCTTTGTGAAATCCAGAATTTTTATAAATCTAGTCTTAGTCCTGATACAGGATTTTCGAGGTTATACTGTATTAAATTAGACATGTATCTCTGACACATAACATGCATTTGACTGTTGGAAGAAAATTGCCGCCTGACTGCTTAGATTTTATGGGGTAAGGTTAAACATCATTGTTGTAATAAAACATTTCATATTTAGAATAAATTTAAATGTAGTTTCATCCCCCCCCCCTTCCAATGTATACATTTTGAAAATGGCAACAAAGGGGAATTTTCAACAATATTTTGTAATGTTGTTTAAGATCTTTTAAATTTGTTTTTAAAATAGAAATTTATTTTAAGATTGTATCAGAAGTAGGGTGTCAACGATTTAAATCATGATTTTAATCAAGTGATTTAAAAAAAAAAAAAAATCATTGATTAAAATCAAAAATTTTTTACTGTTTAAAATGACATAAAAAAGTATTCAAATTATTGTGACTTATGAATACACAAAACAAAGCTTTAAATAATTGTTTCCAAGTATAATTCCTGAGTATTGTGAAAAATTTTAAGTACAGTAAGTTTGTAAAAACCATGTTTTTTTATCTAACAAACATAAAAAGCATTTAATTTAAAAATATTTAAATCTAATATAACTTTCAATGTCATAATTTCCTTTTAATAATCAAGTTATTATTTTATATACAATAAACACAGCAATAGTGTCAATGATTTTAATCAATTGATTTAAATCACATGATAAAATCACATATTTTCTGATTTTTTAAAATGTTGTAAAAAAGCATGATAATCAATAATGAAAACGATCACTAAATCACTTGTAAAAAATGTAATATTTGTTATTGTTAATTATAACAATATTAAACTGTGTAAAAAGATGTTATTATACATTTAAAAAAATCTAACTAAATGTTAAATAACTTTAATACATTATAATATTTAGTAGCTATTCAAATATTTTAATGTTGTGGGGGAAAATATCTGATTTAAATTTCAAAAATACAATTTTTGTACTCTATTTATAAATTATGCGTAAGTTTGCTGTATACATTGCTACAATTTTTGATCAATTTGATAGACATATGCTTTAAAACCTGTGTAAAATTACTGGCTGCTTTATGAATTTATCAAACTATTATTTATCACCTTTTTTCAACCACTTTTTCAAAAATGTAGATTGTGTTGTTCTTAATTAAACAGTTAATTGTTTAATAATTACAAAATTTAATCTGTATCATCAATTTAAAATTAAATGCAATTTATCAATAACTTTAAAATATAAGCAGTATTTAATATTGGTTTACATAATTATTATAAAATATTAATGCACATAATGCTGTATGTTACTAAAGAAATTTTTTATTTGCAGTTTTTTGTAATTTCTATAATTACATAATTAAAATTTTATTAATTAAAGCAAAAAAACATAGATTATGTTAGTAATTGGAGGGTTATTCATTTTTGAAATGCTTAACTCTTGGTAGATGTTAATATTTTAACACGGGAAAAAAAAAAAAAAATCAGATTTAAATTAAAAAAAAAATCAGATTTTTTTATTTTTTTAAAAAAAAATCATGATTTTTTTACACCCTAATCAGAAGTAACATGATAAACAAGTGGGTAAGTGTGATTGCACAGATGGTTTCATTTTCCATTTTATTCACAATTAGCCGAATTTTCAGTGGTGTAACTTTATATAAAGCTAAAAGTTTTAGTGTATGTTTTTTAAGAATATGCATGGGGAGGCGGTTTTGTGTGTGTGTAGGTTTTTATTTTTGGGGCCCATTTTGTGAAAAGTAAGTTATTTTTGTGATAAATAACATTTTGTAATGAAAGTTGAAATCATGTTACTCAAATTTAAATGAAGACTTTGACAAAACTTCTTTAAATCCCCTTGGTAAAGTTTGTTTTCAGTGAGCTGGTTTTATTTACAATTTACACATTTTAAAACAGTTTGTGTGAAAAAGAATTTTACAAAGGGGCCTATTTTATTAGATTTTTGTGAAAGGGTCCTAAATTTTGCTTGGAACGACCCCTTATATATATATTCATATTTAGAATAAATTTAATTTTTAAAGTTTCATTCCCCCCCCCCCCCAATTATTGTTTAAAAAGATATGTTTGTATACATTTTGAAAATGGTAACAAAGGTGAATGTTCAACAATATTTTAAGAAGTTGCTTAAGACTTTAAGAATTTATTTATATTTACTTTAATCTAAAAACTAATATTTTAAAAGATTCATAATCTTTTGCATTACAATTATTGCTATTTAACTTAATTTCAATATTTTCTTTTAACACAGGAGAATAGTGACCTCATGGAGGAATGCAATTCCGCTGCGAGGAGTGGAATTCAACAACCCTATCGAATCTCTTAAGGATCTTCAGCAGAGAATAATACATATTTTCTTGTCTTGACAAGAAAATTTTAAATAAAAATATTTACATGTCCAGTTAAAGGTGTTGTCAAAACACTCCATCTGTTAAAATTGCTATCAATGCTACATTTGTTTTTTCTTTTTGTTCAATAAAATTGTTAGTAAATAATGTTGTTTCTTTCCCCAACGATATTCTAAATTCCATATTTGGCTCCTGCTTTTGGCATAAAAAGCTACAATCTTATGCCATTTTAAAGTTTTACATTTCTTTAAAAGTTAGTAGATTTAAGAAATATTGGATAAAATCAATGGTCAATTGCAACAAAACAAGATTAAAAAAGAATAACTGCAAGATAGTACCTAATAGGTTGGTATTTATCCAATCAAGACATTGTTCCTTCTAACCCAGTAGCTAAATTTTAAAGTTATACTTGAACATAATTTCAAGTTTCAACAAATGTTTTAAATGATATAAAGAATTAAGTTGGTCCATTTCTAAAGTTATTTTGGTGCATAATTTATTTGTAAATATATGAGCTGCTTTAAATTGACATTTAGCAAGTGCTAATTAATTAGCATAAAAAAGCTTAACAATTAATATTTCTTTAAAAGTTAGTCAATTTAAGAAGTAGTGCGAATTAAATCAAGGGATAATTACAACAAAGTATATAATGGGTTAGTGTTTATCTTTTTTTGAAATATTTTGTTTTACTTATTACAGCCTAACAATAGCAGTGTGACAACACTTGTGATAATATTAGTTCCACGGGGAAGTTATTTTCAAATATCTTGCTTGGATTTTAATATTTGTACAGGCTTCTTTTTGCATATGATAGCTGAAGACAATCTATATGCTGGCTAGTTTTTACTTTTTTAACTTAGGTTTTATATTTTATTTTAAATACTTTAATTTTCGGAACTGATTCTAAAATTGATATCTTAATACAGTAAATGCTCGATGGGACTCATATGTGTTCATAAAGTCAAAAGTTCGTAAATGGGAGTAACATTAGTTCAGCGAGATGCTGGGCGGGACCAGTACACCAGTTCGTAAAATCGTCTACTGTATTAAAAAACTAACCAAAATTGCAAAATTAAAAATAAGCCTGCATAAATATCCTATGGCTGCCCCCCCCCCCCCCAAAAAAAAAAATTATATGTATATATATATATATATATAAATCCAAACAATGTATTTGAAAATAACTTCTCCATAGGATTAACACCATCATTTCTGGGCGATTCCATGGAGAGTGTCGCACACATAACGCAGGCTTTAATTTGCATTTATTCAATTATTTATTAAATTTTAATTCTGATTTTAAGTGGTATGGTAAATAAGTTACCATATTTTTAAATTTAAATGTGTGGCAATAAACCTCACAGAAGTATATTATTTAATTACATTACTCAAAATGTGCTTTTTTCTTACTTCAGAAAAAAGCACATTTTGCGTAATGAAATTTAATGATATATTTCTGGGAGTTTTATTTCCACACATTTAAACTAAAAAATATGGTTATAACTTATTTACCATACCAATTAAAATCAGAATTAGCATTAAAATTTGATAAATAAATGAAAATTAAAGCCCTCATTACATGTGACTCTCTGCACGGAATTGCCCTTCTATACTTTTTCAGCGACTAGTGTAGGATCTTAAGGCTGTTCTTAATGGCTCTGCTCAACAAGCGCAAAACGTTTTGATACATTTACAAATTCATTTTTTAATGGAAATATATAAAATTGGAAAGCCTGGTTATGAAAGCTATTTGGAATTGAATTTTCCATTTTTTTTAAATCAATAAATTACCTATTGAGTTATAAACGATTTTGTTCACGTGACAAACACGTTTTCGCCCGCTCTTGAGTGTTTTTTCTCCTTTCATGCAGAAATTAAGTTTAAAACATCCACTTTGACACTATTTTCTGAAAGATGTATTGCGTTTGCAAAAAAATGAAAAAAGCAGCTTGATTACATAGTTTCTGAACACCCAGCTAGTTTCATGCATTTTCGATCAAAAATAAATTAAAACTTATGTCAGAAAGTTGCCCTTTTGGATTTGAGAAGTCAGCTTTTAAAAGTTGTCATTGGGATTTTTCCTTTCCTTGGTGATTTCAAGTTTACATTTAGATATTTTTTCAATTTTTTTTTTTTTTTTTTTATTCACGTTAAATACTTAAGATTGGTTTAATTGTAATTTTTAGTTATAAATCATATTTTTTTTTCAATCAAAAAGTAATACAATTATATAAACCAGTATGAAGGAATATAAAATTAGTTATTTATTATTTTAATTTGAAAATGTGGCAAGAATTCTGTGTTATTTTGAATTTCATTGATAAAAATCAATCACAGGTTACTGAATTTCATTTAAAATGACATGATTTTATTTAATCAGTTAATTAGAAATCGCTCAAGGTTTTTTTTGTAATTTTGAGCGAGTTCTTATGAATGAGTTTATTAAAAATCACTCGGGATTTTGCATTTTAAGAACATCATTTAAGAGTTCATTGCATGAACTCTTAAATGAGTTGATTTAATCCATGTATGAATTGTTACAAATTGCCCAAGAACTACTGGATTAAATCTGAAATGACCTCATTTCACTCAAGTTTGAAATGATTATAAATCACAAGTGGTACTGGATTTAGGCTTAAATTATTTCATTTCACTCAATGAGTTGGCTACAGATCACACAAGTGTTACTGAATTTAGTCTCAAAGGGATTCCATTTCACTCAAGTACGACCAGATTTAGTCTTAAATGACTTAATTTCACTCAAGTGTGAGTTGGTTACAAATTACTCAAGTGCTACCTGATTTATTCTTAAATAACTTCATTTCACTCAAGTATGAGTTGATTACAAATCAATCAAGTGCGACTGAATTTAGTCTTAAATGACTCAATTTCACTCAAGTATGAGTTGGTTACAAATCACTCAAGTGCTACTGGATTTTACCTTCATTGAGTTGATTTCACTCAAGTATGAGTAAAATAGAGATCACTCAATCATGAGTTGCTTTAAAACAACTCATTCACTCGAGTTGTTTCAACTCTTTATGAGAAGCTGACTTTCAAGTCATGAGATGAGTGGATTTCGGCTCAACTTGAGTTATTTTGGCTCTTTCGTTTTAAGAGTGTAGCTTTCTAAAAACCTTACAAGTAGTATTTCGATGTCATTCACCGGCTGCAAGAGTTAGGGTGACATGGTTACTATACAAGTTTTGGATTATTCACCCCCCTCCCCCACAATGTATTGTAAAAGAAAAAAAAAATAGAAATAAGATAATGGGAAATATTTACTTTTTTTCGAAGCTTGCGCAAAGGAAAAAAAAATAATAGGAACTTTTAAAAGATCATGGAAATTAATTACATTGGAATATTTGGTCTACTCGATTGTATTTAGTAAAATGTTTAGGTAAAAAATACTGATATCTAGAGATAAAGGTATGGGGAAGGATGTAGCTTCATAAGCCTCTCTTTACATACCTGGGTCTTTTGTGTGGAATTGCGTGAATAAATAAGATTTGGGATTTTTTACATTGATCATTATAATGCAAGAGTCGCTGAATTGGAGTTCATTATACTGAGAACATGCAATAAATACATTATGTTTTTTATTTTCAAAGCGGGCATAGTCAATGATAAAACCATCACTACCCCCCCCCCCCCATCATTCAAAAGAGGTACAACTAGAACTTTTTTTCATATTAAGTAAAGTATTCGCTGAAATAATGCTACAGCAGCTACTATATACTGCTTATAAAGATACTAATACATGGTACACGTATCAAGTCATCCAAAAATATAAAAGGGTCGAATATAATTAAAACTACACACATGAAAAAATGTAAAAACACCGTTTTATTTATTTTTTAATACAACTAAAAACAGGGAAGAGTCACTATTATTAAGATTACCTGTCTTTAGTGCATATGAATGTATTACATATCTTAAAATGATTATTATTTTTTAAGTAGCTTAATCATGTTGGCGAAATGGTAGACTATATCTTCCACCTCAGAATACTCTGCAAAATTTTATTGTTTGAAATAATCCTTTCATGGCAAACCCCTTTGTATGCAAAACTGTCATATAATCAAAAGGAAAATCGAGATAACAACAAGAAAAGAAATGATATGTTTATAGAGATTTTGAAACACCCATATAGCTTTCACGGGTTGATTATCATTAACTTGTGTCATATATTTAAAAAAAGTTTTCAAATTTGAAAATAAAATTACTGTACTTTTGCTCTAAAATTTTAGAAAAGTATTGCAGATTATTGCAAGCAATTGGACGTATTAAACCCGTCTACAATATTTAATTGCTTGGAGTTTTTGACCTACTTCCAAAAGTTAAGAGGCTACTTGAGTTACGCGAAAACACACGTTCTCTAATGTTAATTCAATAGAAGAAGACTTTTTTAATATCTCATTTGCATTTTAATATTTTGAAACGATTCTTTTGTATTGGCTAGCTGAGATCGATCTGTACAGCGGCCGTTTTTTCTTTTTCCATTTTGTTTACAGGTTTTTTTTTATTAGGATACTTTTACATTCGGAACCGGTTTCGAAAGTAAAAGTATCCTCATTAGAAAAAAACTTGCAAAGAAAATAAAAAAACAGCCTTTGTATTGATAGACCTCAGCTACTCAATGCAAAGAAAATTGTTTAATTTTAAACGAAACGATCAACTGAATGTTTTCAATAAAGAGGAATATATAGATATTTTTCTTGCATCGTATGAATTCTACAAGATATATTTAAGTCCCCTATAAATATTGAAGAGAATTTCAATTTAGTTAATCAATTTTATTGGGTTCAATGAAAATACTGATAAAGACACCCTGTTAGAATACTAAAGGAAAATGACGATGACAGTTGTACCTGCGTTTGAATTAATTGAGCAAAAATTTTATTTCTTCGTACATTAACAAAAGTTCTGTGAATAATGGCTGTCAATAAATAAAAGTAATATTTCACTTCTTATCTTCGACATTTATACGTCTGATTAATTACAGTTTTTTAATATGAAATATTTTTCCCTTTTAATAGTGAAACTTGTAAAACCTCCTTTTTTTAATTGCACGTTCATGTATTTTCATAAATCTGATAAAAGTAATAGAAATAAAGTTTCTATCAGATTTATTTATACTGATGTCCTTTATATATTAATTAAAAATCCTATTATAGATTTATAATTCCTATTATGGATAAGAAAATAATTAAATTTCGTTATTTGATTAGATAACTCTAGAAAGTAAAGCTAAAGATCCTTCAACATATAATAATAATTTTACTACGTACTTTGAATCAATTAACAGCCTTGAACCAGCATATAATTATAACTTGTCTATATCGGTACTTTCTCCGATCCCTTCAGAATCGTTATAGACAGGTTATACGTATTTAGTATTATAGTTAAATGAAAAACATTGAAATACTTTTTAAAAATAAAATAAAAAGGAAAGAACGCATGTATCCATTCAAATAATAAATGCAACATGGCAAATGTTTTAAAATAATAATTATTATTATAATGAAACGTAACTTTATGGAAAAGAATGATAAAATAAAATAAGTAAACACTGATATTGTATGAATTTGTCGAGTTCCACCCGAAGAAACTATAACTCATCTAATGTATATATCCTTTGAATTCACCTTAGTATCTGTTTTGAAGTATAATGCCATCCTTAACTCTTTACAGAAAACATCATTCTCTAAGGCATTTTTCAACCAAATCGCTAAAGCATTCGATTACAATAAACTACTTGACAAGTAGTCTACCTAAATATGCCTATTATGTAGCGGAGAGAAGGAGTGGTTGATAAACGTCTTCTTCAACTCCCAGTCTCCAACAATGGGGGAAGCACAAACGCGTATACGCGGCGATGACCATTTAAAGGTGAAAAATGCTGACCGTCTATACGCGACCATAACGTTTTTGAAGTAGATTTTTTTTGAACGCGCAGACGCGCTCATAACGCTTTAGAAGGGGATAATCTTGACCGCGCATAAGCGTCCATGACCACCAAAGGGTTAAATCGATTAATTAATAATAACAACTTTTTAAACAGATTCGTTAACGAAAACATTACTGACACATTCAACATAGTTTAGCATAGTACGAAAAAGGACGATAGCACGATAAAACAAAAACGAACTAGTGTCAATCAAAATTTTTCGTCACGACAAATTTTTAGCCAAAGACAGAAACAAAAATCGCTTCCTTTCACTGCTTAAAACAGAGTTTCAAAATAACAGAAAAAGCATTCAGAAGGCTGATGTCATGATTGTTACCTCAGCCATTTCAAGATCCGAAGCCTTTGAAAGTGCAGTATTGTCGGAGAAAACATTGGTTTCCTCGTGATCATGACGAGATTGGGATTTCCACACAAAAATCGTTTTTTCCAAAAGCCAGGAAAAGGTAACATCGAAACCAAATGGTTTTCGACTATGTCTTACAAATACAATTACAAGACTGTTCTTTTCACTCATGCAATCAGAGGATGCGATACAACATTCGCTCTTTTTGGACAAGGAAAGTCAAAATTTTGCAACACTTTGAAAAATCATGATCAGTTTAAGGAAATAGCCTATGTGTTCTATAAACTAGAGTCAGCCCGTCAAGAAAATCAAGGCTGGAGAAAAATTCATTATTGAACATTTACAGAAATGCATAGACACCACACAGACACTGGACACCTTGAGGTTCCAATTATTTGCTAAATCTGCCACTATAAGCAAACTTCATCTTGCAAGGCTACCACGCAAGATTCTGCGCAGCATTATTTTCTCCGATGTTATCATCAGGTACAAGCGTGACTAGGATATAACATCCCCTCTGAAGAATGGGGGTTGAGTTCGCTTGTCTGGCGGTCTCTTTCAGCTAGTTTAAATGTGCCAAAACCGAGCACCTGAATTCTTGGCTGCATGTTGTCGCATGTAGCTGTATAAAAAGGTGCAGCAAGGCTTGTTCTTGCCAAAAATTGGGACTCAAATACTCGGCAATTTGCAAAAACTGTAACGGAGTCAACTGCGAAAATGTGGACGAGATTAGTTACCCAGAAGAAGAGAATAGTGAAGCTGATGCCTGGGGGAAACCATCGAAAAAACCAGCAACGACAATAACTTTGACAACCAGGTTGATGATGTCGCAACAAGCTCAAAGAAGATCAAAGCTGTTGAAAACAAGCAATCTGCTCGTTTGCTCCTCAAGCTGAGGTTGACGGACCAAACCCATTAACCCGCAAGCGCTCCAGAAGTTCTAAATACATTAAAAAGGTTACCATATGTCTTTTAACGTAATTCTGACATTCATGTAAGTACCTACTATTAATGTTCTCCACTTAAGTTCTGAATACACAAAAAATTACAATGTTGTAAATTTTTCTTACAATTTTACCGTTGTAATTAGCCGTTATTGCTACCATGCAAATAAGGTAACAAATAATATAAAAGAGGACAAAATGAATAAAAAATGGTGTCAAATGTTGGTTTTTGCGATTTTCCACTAAGATAGAAAAAAATGTTTTTTTCAGAAAGCCATAGCGTGCTTAGTAATGGGCTTAGTAAAACATTTTTAGTGTGAAGTTTGTAGAGAGTTTAATGCTCTTTCTTTGTGTAACTAAGTATAGTACACAAAAATTTTATAATTTTTAAGCTATAGGCAAAAAACTGAAAAAAGTCTGAAAATGTTGTTGTTTTTTGGCTTCACAAAGTTTAGCCTCGAGTTATTTTGTTGGAAATCAATAATTGCCTGTTATTAGCATCCCCACAAACACTTTAAAAACATAAAATCTTCTAGCAGAATTTTTGAATCTATTTTTGACAATTTCACTGGACTAAGATGGCAGGTCACAGATCTGTATCATTTTTTCTCAAAAAGCGAGAGAAAGCATAGAAATAGAAGATAAATAATATCGTTCATTAGAAATACTAAAATGACTTATCTACAAAATAAACAAAAATGGAAAATGTACATTACATGGTAGTGTTTCATTTAAAATCAAACATTATTTCACGCTTTTGATATTTTGGAGTTAAATCCAACAGTTCTTAATTATTTTTTTCTTAATTATCATTTCGGCTTGTGGATAAATGTTTGTGACGTCAGTTGAAATTGATAGATTCTACGCATCGCAATATTTTTGCAGTGTTTTTTTTTTCAGTTTTATTATCATGACATCGTCGTTTAATGACATAATTGTTATTTTAATTAATGAAAAAACTAAAAAATTAGTAAAACATCATTAAAAATACGAAGAAAACATCGAATTGAAAATCTGTTGATGCTATAACAAACACATCTCAACGCTTTTTTTTCCTTCTATGAAAAGTGGTTGACAGGATAATAGTCAAGTACCAATTATCCTCATTTAAAGTTTGTCCTTATTGTCATTACCGTGGCATTCAGCTCCCCATTTGATGTCATTTTGATTCAACAGTATTTTTACGTTGTACAGTACCACAAGATCTGCCAAGCAGTAATGTTTATTTTTTATTAAGTATGCAACAACATTTAGTATTTATATAAATATATATATACTAGGGGGCTCAGCCCCCTGCAAGCTACGCTCGCCAACCCCCGTTCAGACACCGTAGAATCTAAAAACACGCTAATCTGATCGGTTTAAAATATATTTTAGAAGATTGAAATATACTGAAAAAAGCTGCGCAGTCTCCCTGTAAACGGGTTTCTATTCAATTTCCCTTGATTTAAAAAATTTAAGGCCGAATCAGTTGCTGTTAAACCTTAAATGCCTGATTTTTAAAAATCATTGTAATAATGTTTTTCAACTTTCATTTTTAAGTAAATCATGGGAAAAATACTTAAAAAAATCATATTTTGTTTTAAGTATAGTTTACGGCTAAAAAACAGTTTGTTACTAATCGGCAATACTGGTGTTTAATTGAAAAAATAATTTCCCTTGTTAAAATTCTATAATATTAAACACACAAGAATTTTAAGAACTATAATAAGAAATAAAATTTTACTTGCTCACTGCAGGTCAAAATAGGGTATTTCGCAAGCTTCCAAACAAAACAAAAATAACAAGTAGCAACAATTGAAAAAATAAATCTATCTTTATTCTTAAATAGCACAAGTGTTGCCATCTACATGTTGAAAATCGATTTAATAATATTTTCAGAATGTATTTTATTGGCAACATTAGGCATTATAGCTTCTATATTATTCTAATAGTATTTTAGAGCCTAAATTGTGTATGTTGCCAAAAAGCAACACCACGCATTTAAGGGATAAGACATCCAATGGTTGTTTTCGTGTTTGATTAAAGAGGATCAGTTAAACGTTTGAAAAGAAGCTAAAAATAAAAGGAATTAAGTGTACAGAGTCTTTGTCTCCCGGTATTTTAAAAAATTTTCTATAACAATAGCCTAAGTCCTGTGACTATCATCAAGAGTTCCGTCGAACCACTTCGCTTTTTATATTCCTGGTGCCATTTTGGTACTTTAATATTAGCCAGGTACAGGTGATAAGTCGCCAAATATTATTCTATCGCCATCATTTCATCTATATTATAATAGTCCAAGTCGTGTAACTGCCATAAATAAATACGCTCTGATCCCTTCGCTTTTCATATGAAAGTTTGGCCCAGATATCATATACGGCCCCATATTGGCGCGATTTTATTCCGACGCTAATTTGGGGAAAAGATCAACAGCATAAACAACAACATCCAGCTTATCAAATCAAGCAAAATAACGATACTATGGCGCCAGTTAAGTACCCGTTGCGTATATGACATTGGCGTCAGAAAAAAATAGCGCCAATATGGGACCGTATGTGGCATCTGTGCCGAAAGTTTTCCATTTCGATTAAAAAATCAAGATTTTTTTTTTCGAATAATACTACATAAAAGCATTGTCGCAAAGAATTCTTGGTAATGTTACGCTAGCCGGGTGTAAATCTCGCCAACTATTTTTCAACTCGTCAGTTAGCATTTTTTTTTTATTTTTCGAGTGGTAAATTAAAACATTGCTTTGAAGTTGAAATTAAATGTCATCGTTTGTTACATCATTTAACATTTGGCCAGATGCCATATACGCTCCCGGTTTGGCGTGATTTTTTTTACGAAAATTTGGCGAAATCCTCGTTTTCGAATACCAGTTACATATGTATTTTTGGTACTACTTAGTTATCCCGTCGAACAAAAATCTATGACCAAACTATAAGATTAATTGCCAATAATGGTTGATAAATGTCACGTTCACTTGGCTTTAAGCAAGTTACATGTATTTACGTCATCAAGTGATTTTTATTTCGACGTTTTATTTATATATTTATTAATGTTATACTATGTTCTTTGTCCTTTCGTTATTTAAAATAAAAATTAGGTCAATTTGTATAATTTGGCGAGTGGTTTGGCGATTTATATAACTTGGCGAAATGGGTCGATGGAATAACTAAGAAGTACCGTATTTTTTAATTATTTTCTATTATTTTTTATTTTTAAAGGAAAATAACCAAAAAAATAATTAGCTATAGAACAAAACAATTTATGTAATTTAAAAAAAGAAAATAAAGTTAATAAACACTCATTATTAAATAAACAACAATAGCCGGGTTACCATGTCAACCAAAATAATGCCATTTTGGCCCCAATCAGGTACCACGGTGCGTATATGACATCTGTGCCTAATATTTTTCTTTTCATTTCGTTTAAAAAAAATAAAGAAGTGAAAGTCATTTATTTTAAGTGTTTCTGTTTGTTTTAAATAAAATGATAATGAAATACAAATTGAATTATGAATAAAAGTAACATGATACATTTCTTTGCATACATTTAAGGGAGGCCAAACTTCTCGCCAAGTTAGTTTAAAATAGTAACCTTTTCTAAAATCTGAAAAAAAAATATCTGTTTGAGTAAAATTTGAGTTGCCATCATTAGAAAAATGTATATATAATTAGAAAATAATTAATATTTCGAAAACTAATTCGAATTTAAAAATTCGAATACCAGTTTTGAAATTTGCGGATCAATATTGATTTTTGGTATTAATTTCATCGCAAAGTATTCCATATTTTAGGAGAAATCGCCGTGAAACATAATCAGTTTTTTAATCAGTCGATTCAAAGAATCGTTACATTTCAGCCGTTTCATATATTCGTTTCATAAATTCGTTTCATTAGGATTTTATATATATAGGGTAGATATATATGTGACGTTTTGACGGCAAGTAGTTGGTATTGTCGAAAATAATGGGGGTTTCCATTCATGCAGCACAGGCATTCCAGACGATTGGTTTGAGATAATAAAGAAAAGTGAAGAATTCACACAAGGCAAGTCGCTTGAAACACTATTCACTTTATTTCCACACTCACGATTGAATCTAGGGGAGATGCTCATTCCTTCAACGGTAAAAAGAATAAAGTCTATTCTCATCACACAATTAGTTTTAAAAACATTCCATCTCTTGACTGCGTTCTATACATAAATCCGTAAACAACTAACGTCTCCGTACCCATTACGATACCGTTTCTTCCTCATTCTACACACATATAAAACAGTATTCATCCACCGTTTTACTACCTACATCGAGCAGTCACATTGAATATCCAGTCTGCCACGACTGCAATCCGCTACCCTTCTCTCTCTCTTTACACTTCTACATGACATGACATCGCGTTCACCTCTACATGCTAACAAACTAAAAAGCTAAAAAGCTCCTCTCTGGTTCCCGCCATCCATATTTATACTCCCCTCAAAAGATTGTTCTTGAATAATCTTATATCCTGGCCCCAGATGTCTAAAGCATAAACAAATGTTAAAATCTGCAGTCGAGATTATGCAAAAATAACCTTTTTTTTCCCTCTTCAGACGATAAAAGAAATGAATTTATGTCTGCGAAAGTTTTAATCTTTGAAATATTTTAATTACACCTGGATATTTTAAATAAAAGAATAAATTGAAATAAGTAGGTTTTTTTCTTTAAGACGGAATAATATTTTAGCAGTTAAATAAATATTTAAGGGGAATATGATATACCGGGATTTAATAGCGGAATTTAATAGGAATTTAAATGATAAAAGTTTTATTAAAGAAAGATGAATAAATTGAGCCATTTTTTGATTTAGGCAATTTGGAATAAATATTAGTATATGAATTAAGATCTTATAGGGGTTAATAGACTAGGGTTTTTAATTTAATAAGTCGGTATAATATACGGAATATTACTGAAAAGGAAAATTTACATAAAATACTTTAAACTTGGCGAAAAAATTTAAATTTTGTCATATATATATATATATATGTGAAAGGATAAAAATAAATAAATAAAAAGAAACCCCTTTGTAAAAGAAAAGCCCTTTTTAAAATTCAAAATTTAAATTAAATTTTTATGTGAGGAAACTCAAACTTATTTTTCATAGACTCTTAAATCAAATAATTAAAAAGATTTTATTCATCATAAAAATCTTTGACACTAATTGATATTTATGAAACAGGTTTTGAAAAGGAATTGCCCTTTATTGATATAAGACAGTCATCATAAAACATATTAAATTATCTTGTAAGCATCATCATAGTTTATAGCATAAACAAACTGATTGTTTCATACTCAGTTGAATCATAAAGTTTAATCAAGTTTCTCCAGTATGACAGTTAATAATTTCAGAGGAATAAATTATGATTAACTTTTTTCTGATTTGACAGTTCATACTATGATTACACCATAAATAATATTTAAATTAGAATTAGCTCTTGGTTGTGCAATCATAAGTTCAGACTCTTGTCTCCCAGTAAAAAACAGTTATAAAAAAGATAATGCACCAATCATGAAAGAATAATAAGTATACTTCTGCCCTCTGCCGGAAAAAATAAAAACTAGCTGATAAAAAGCAAAGTGCAGGGGGAAAGAGAAGTCAGATTATGATGGGATTCTCTCTTAAATAGCACGCAGAAATTCGAGAGCTGTTGCTCCTAACGTATCCCAAGTCACTGAACCTGACTTCAGATGATATCATGTATTATTACAGAAAATAAAGTCAGGTTCAGGACAAAACTGCCTCATCTTGTAATGCCATGACTACACTCACCAACCCTGAAGTAAAGCTGATTCATTTCATTAGTCTGCAGGATTCTTGGTGATTCCAGCCACGGGGGATCCCGGTGAATTGACTGTTTCTCACTCGGACTAGAAAAATTAAAAATTTTCCTGTACCTGTTTGTCTTCACTTGGATGCATAGGATTGTACTGATTTGTCTTCACTCGAATACAATAGAAACTTCAACTACCGGATTTCATTCAACTCAAAGTTTTACTTATCTCAGTAGTTTGAGACAGACTGTCTTGAAAAAGAAAATGCTTTTTTGAGATTGCCTGCCAGCTTGGACCTAAAATTTTTCTTTTTCATCTGCAGTGAAGAAAGTGTGTGCTGCCCTGTTATGGCAATGACTACTACTGCAACAATTTCGCGAACTTCAAAAATGGGAAATGTGAATGAACATTGAAAAGAGTGCCGCCAATTTAAGGAATGTGAATGAATATTGAAAAGAGTGTCACCAATTTAAGGAATGTGCATGAACAGGGAAAAGAGTGCCACCAACTTAATGGATGCCGTGCAAAATAGGATACCAAAGGTTTTTTCATTGAATAAAGTATTTTTTTTTCTAGTAAGTGTGCAAAAGGAAACTATTCATTTAAAAGGACATTCAGGTACGTACTTTTGTGTTACTTTCAAATAAAAAAAAAACATTTTTAGTGAAGAAAAGATATAAAACAGTGAAAATTGCTATTGTTTAAAACACTTTTATTGAAATTTATATTATTTACTCCTCATTATTATTATTTTTTTTGAAAATTCGTATAATGGATTTTATTTAAATTATTTATTTTAATATCTTGTTAATATTTTCATGGAAAAATGAAATTTTTACTATTGTGAAGGGTCGCAAAGAATGTTGATACTTTTATTTATTCATATTTGATAGTCTGTTAGTATAATGGTTAATAATTGTTAGGATTTTTTGAAAGTATATTTTATTTCTTTATATTGTTGATAGTTGTGTGAGTAACCAGGTATAAAAGAAAAGTACTCACTTAAATAAAACAGCCCAAAAAGTGACGAATCAATCTTAATGACTTGGATTTTTTTTTAATTATTTCTAATTAAAGTATATTTTATTGTTTATATTTTCATATAATAAAATTGAGTAACAATGAATTTATCAGAGCAAACATGAAGTTTGACCCCTGTTAGTAAAATTCCTGCTAACAACACTAGCCAACAGTTAGACAGCGAAACTCATACCAACACATTTGGCACGGGAAAAAACAACGGAACTCCAGTCCATGCTAAAAATGATCATAATGAAAGTAGTCATAGTTAGGTTCAGATGGAAAGGAGAGGTAGTCCCAGTGTAAATATGTAATATTTTATGTGTTTAATCATAAATAATCAAGAGTAATAGCGATAGTAAATACTCAAAGTGAATATGAACCTCCTGGAAAGTCAGGGGTCATGCCAAAAGTCATCTATTTTAGAGTTTTTCTTTCTTTTTTAAGTTTTTAGTGTTCTCTTGAGATATTTCTTTTTGTCAGTTAGACTAAACAATTTCTCAAAAAGTGTAATTAAAGTGTTGCTTGTGCTGTATTATTATTATTATTATTATTATTATATTTACATTGCTATTATGAAGAATTATATTTTTATTAGTTTCTATAGTCAAACATAAGTTCAAAGTACTTACATTTAGAGTATATTCTTTACAATTATAGTAGATTTTCAGAGAATTTGATTACTTTGATGAATCACCGAATCTTATTTTATGAATTTTATTTTAATAAAGTGCCAGATATAAGAAACAAGATATTAATGAAAAAGAAAAAACATGCTAAAACAGTCATATCCATGCCAAAGTAGTGACAGATAAGCAGGTAGCAATTCTTTTTGTCGTGATGGTAACCTACGATATCTTTAGTGTTCGGACGCACAATTAATTATGATGGGATCCTCTCTTAAATAATACGCAGAAATTCGAGAGCTGTTACTCCTAACGTATCCCAAGTCAGTGAACCTGACTTCAGATGATATAATGTATTATTACAGATAATAAAGTCAGGTTCAGGACAAAACTGCCTCATCTTCTTGTAAGACCATGACTACACTCACCTACCCTGAAGTAAAGCTGATTCATTTCTTATATATATATATATATATATATATATATATATATAAACACTACTACTAAGTAATGACCGTATGTATTAGAGTAATGTTGTAAAAAAATTATGTATGAAAATTTCATTATTTTAATGCTAACCTGGAAATATCAGGGAATTTTAACATAAGATATTTGTGACCATCCTTTTTAAAAAAGTCTGGTGCTTTATTATTTTTTGCTATCTTTAGATTCAAAGATACATAAAACTCTTTTGCTGAAAGAAAGTTTTAAAAAGTTTCTGTTCTCATACGAAAAAAAAAACATTTTCACTTAAGAAAATGTCATCGATTACAGAAGAAAATTCTTCCTCTGGTAAACAGCAATTTGTTCCTCAAAATGGTGATAAAGAAAAACGTGCCTCCATTGATACAGAAGAAAAGGCTTTTATTTGTGAAGTATGTTCCAAGACATTTTCTAAGAAGAGTAATCTAAGAAGACATCTCTTAACTCATACAGGAGAGAAACCTTTTGCTTGTGAAATGTGTTCCAAAGGATTTTCTAAGAAGAGTAATCTGAGAAGACATCTTTTGAGTCACACTGGAGAGAAACCCTTTGTGTGTGAAATATGTTCCAAAGCATTTTCTCATAATCATGATCTCAGAAGACATCTTTCGACTCACACTGGAGAGAGACCTTTTGTTTGTGAAATATGTTCGAAAGGATTTAGAGGTAACAGTATTTTGAGAAACCATCTTTTGAAACATACAGGTGAAAAACCCTTTGTTGGTAATAAAGAAAAACATACCTCCTTTGACACAGAAGAAAAATCTTTTGTATGTGAAGTATGTTCCAAAACATTTTCTAAGAATGATACTCTAAGAAGACATCTATTGAATCATATTGGAGAGAAATCCTTTCTTTGTGAAATATGTTCCAAAGGATTTTCTGATAAGAGTAATCTAAGAAGCCATCTATTGACACACACTGGAGAGAAATCCTTTGTTTGTGAAGTATGTTCCAAAGCATTTTCTCGTAATAGTTCTCTACGAAGCCATCGCATGATTCATACAGGTGAAAAACCCTTTGTTTGTGAAATATGTTCCAAAGAATTTTCTGATCAGAGTAATCTAAGAAGACATCTCTCGATTCATACAGGTGAAAAATACTTTGTTTGTGAGATATGCTCCAAAGGATTTTCTCAGAATAGTGCTCTAAGAAGCCATCTCTTGATTCATACAGGTGAAAAACCCTTTGTTTGTGAAATATGTTCCAAAGGATTTTCTGGTAAGAGTACTCTAAGAAGACATCTTTTGACTCATACTGAAGAGAAACCTTTTGTTTGTGAAGTGTGTTCTAAAAGATTTTCTGATAATAAAAGTCTAAGAAGTCATTTCTTGACTCATACTGGAGAGAAGTCCTTTGTCTGTGTAACATGTTCCAAAGCATTTTCTCATAATCATAATCTAAAAAGACATCTCTCGATGCATATAGCTGATAAACGCTTTGTTTGTGAAATATGTTCCCACGGGTTTTCTCAGAATAGTGCTCTAAGAAGCCATCTCTTGATTCATACAGGTGAAAAACCCTTTGTTTGTGAAGTATGTTCCAGAGGATTTTCTGATAAGAGTAATCTAAGAAGACATCTTTTGACTCACAGTGAAGAGAAACCTTTTGTTTGTGAAATATGCTCCGAAGGATTTTCTCAGAATAGTATTCTAAGAAGCCATCTCTTGACTCATACAGGTGAAAAACCCATTGTTTGTGAAATATATCCGCCACCCTCTTGTTCCCCATTGTAGGTGTTACTAGGCTGTAAAATTTGTTTTTAAATTTTAAAACAATGATATCACATGTTAAATAAAAGCTCCGATTGTGTTATGAAATGTTTGAACTGTACTCTGCTGTTAAAAATGGCTTTTTTCCCATTTTGCTAGTACTTGCAAAAAGAAAGTTTCAAATTCAAACAACTAAAGTTCTTAATTGATGTAGTAATTCTTGTAAAATGGGTGATTAATATTGTATTGTTTTTTCTTTTAAAATTTCTGAGTAGATCGATTGTTTGTACATACAGTCTTCTTTTTTTAAAGAAATTTAAATTGTTTCAGAGTCAAATTATTTTGAAATTAAAAAATAAAGATTGTTGTTGATCACGTGAAAAGGTGTCTTTCATTTTTCTTTCTATGTGTTTGAATCGAAGACAATGGGTTTATTACGAGCTACTTTTTTTTTAATTCGAAGTATTATTATTTTTTTTTTACTGGATAGCTGAGGGTTGATCTCTACATAGGTCTTTTTTACTTTTTCAATTTTGTTAAAAGGTTTTTTATGAGGATACTTTTACTTTCTAAACCTAGTTCTGAATGTGAAAGTATCTTCATAAAAACAACCTTCAAACAAAATCGAAAAAGTAAAAAACCGATCAAGTGCGAGTGTTACTCTCTCACTGATGATTCCGTTGCAATAAATATATGAATTAGTAACTGGGCATTGTATTACACAATTTTCTCCTTAGAAGTTGTTTCTTAGGCTTTAAAAGCCGATGCCACATAGAGTACGCCGCCCGTGTCTTTAA
>CAWVRF010001571.1:0-127000 GCA_963932465.1 Maratus speciosus | reverse complement strand
TAAATATCAGTAGTACAAAATTTCCTCTGGCAACACCCCCCCCCCCCCCAAATTTTGGTAAAAAGACCTCCAAAAAAGGTTTTTATTAAAAACGTTTTTTAGTATTTTAGTGGAAAAGTATCTAGAAATTCAGAAAGTAGACAAAATTTACAACAAATTAGATGTATGACATTATGACTTAGGATAAAGGGGAAGGGGGATCTGCCTCGAAACATGCGCGCGGTGCTGCGTGGACTAATTTGCGCAATTCCACTTAACCACTCACACGTTTACATTTGCCCTCCCATCTCCCCTCCGAACTTTCCTTATAAGGTTTACTTTAAGTTTTTTGGGTCGCTGAATCCGAATTTTTAACTTACCCCAAATCCCCCCCCCGAAATCCCCCAAAATAGTTGTTATTAACTTAAATTTCTTATTGTTTTATGGGAAAAGCATTATAAAATTCAGAAACTAGACAAAATTTGCAACAAATAGGATACATGACATTATGACGTAGGATAAACGGGGAGAGAGGGGGCTGCCTCGGAACATTCCCCGCGCGCTATTCTCAAAAAACCAATTTTTTTCAAAAAATCAATTTTTGGGGGGGTTGCCGGGTGAAATTTTGGTGGGAAGTTACAAATTCGGATTCAGCGACCCAAAAAACATAAAGTGAGTCGAAATCCAGAACTAATATTAATTTTTCCAGGTAAAATCCCCTATTGCCTGGACTTCATAACTTAGTGCAGGTAGCGCCGCAGTGCATGTGCAGAGGCAGCCTTTCCCCTCCCCGTTCATCCTACGTAATAATGTCATTTATCCTATTTGTTGCAAATTTTTTCTAGTTTCTGAATTTCGTAATGCTTTTCCCCTAAAACAATAAGAAATTTAAGAGTTAAAAACAACTATTTGGGGGGGGGGGGGGTTCGGTGGGGTAGGAAGTTTTGGAGGGAAGTTAAAAATTCGGATTCAGCGACCCAAAAAACTTATAGTAAACCTTATAGAAAAAGTTCGAAGGGGAGATGGCAGGGCGAATGTAAACGTGTGAGTGGTTAAGTAGAATTGCGCAACTTAGTCCACGCAGCACCGCGCGCATGTTCCGAGGCAGATCCCCCCTCCCCTTCATCCTAAGTCATAATGTCATATATCTAATTTGTTGCAAATTTTGTCTACTTTCTGAATTTCTAGATACTTGTTCCCTATAACAATAAAAAAAATTGATTTTTGTTATGAAATCCTTTTTTTTTTTTGGGGGGGGGGGTGGGGGGGGGTTGCCGGGGTAAATTTTGGTGGGAAGTTAAAAATTCGGATTCAGCGACCCAAAAAACATATAGTAAGCATTTTTACAGAACTACTATGAATTTTGCTAGGTAGAGCCCCTATACGGTCTCTATTTCCTGGACTACATACAATATTCGAGATTTAAAGAATCAGACTATTTATTCGAAAAAGTTTCCATTTAGTTTTAATAGTATACTGGATAGTACCCGTCAAGATATAACGTTACATAACTTGAAACTTTCACTACAAAAACTCTTGAATTTTTAATTAGTTACTTTTAAATTAATTAAGTATTAAAATCGTGTCAAGTTGCTATATAGTATAAGTGATTCCTATTGATTTAAGGCGATAATGCTGCTGTCAGTCTAGCTGATTCAATGAAGTAAAATAATTTTAAGTTTATAATTTTATACAATCTTACTTGCTTTTTATCAGAAGTTTAACTAAAATTATTGGGTAGAGCATTTATTTTTACATGCTATGGTCTATCTCTCTCTTTTTTTTTTTTTTTTTTTTTTTTTTTGAAAAAATTACAATATTTAATATTTTCTATTTTTTCTTTTTAACTACTCGATCTTTAAAAGCAGTGATGAATTTTGTTTTTATCAGTCTGATTCTCTAAAAGCCTAAATTCGAAACTTGATGTAGCTAACGATTTATAATATATATATTTTTTTATTTTTTTTATTTTATATTATATTTTTATACATTTTTTTAAGTATTAAACCATGAATATCAAGGTAATTTCGTGTATAGTTCTTATTCGAATATTTTTCTTTATTTCAGTTTCCTTTTGCCATTTTTTACGGAATATAATGATAATTTTTTCTTTCTGACACACACACATACAGGAAAAGGTCCACATACCGGCTAGGGTCCAAATACCGGCTACTAGGTGTTCTGAGAACTGAGCTTAGCGCAGCCTAGCGGTGATAGGCAGAGTTTGTAACTTTAATTGAGAGAAAAAAGTTACGAAAAGTACGTCGCTGAAGTCTGTGTCATTTACAAATAGTAAATACAAAAGTGTCGAATCTACGTAATCTGGTACATCAAAAGTTTTTTAGATATGTGTTTCTCATTTTTTTTTAATATACTGATCGTATATTGGCTTGAATTGTTGATTAAGTTATTTTCTAGACATATTTAGCTCTCAACTACCACGCGCACATTATTGGTATTTTATTATATGAATGAGTAATACCGGTTTTAATTAAACATAGCAGTGGTCCAAATACCGGCTACCTAGAGTGGTCTAAATGCCGGCTAGCCGGTAAGGTTATCTGAGCGAAATGTGCTCGCCGGTTGTCGGCCCAGTTATCTTAAATGGTAAAGCATTGGCCCTGTTAGCCAAGTATCTGTGTTCGATTCCCGGCCTGGACATTTTTTCGCTCAGTTGGAAATATTCAATTCGTATGATATCTTTACCAATCTGTTTGATTGTGTAAAAAAAGAAAAAAAAAAAGAAAAAAAAACAGTTTAATATTCGTTAGTTTTGTTATTTGTGCTTCTAACTAATAAATTAGATATTTGCAGTTTTTATTACTTCTGAAATAACTTACTGTTTTCTCCAGGTCATTTTTTTAGGGCGCCACAATTTGCCTCACTTGAAATTGCAAGACGCATCCTGCTTTTTTAAAAATAATGAAATTCACCTGTAATTATAGACAGAGATTTCTTGTACAAAATTTCGAAATTCCACGGTATTTCTAAATCTATGTGTCACAGACCTTGCAAAAATGATAGAACTTCTTTTCTTTAGAAAAAAGAAATAAACGTTGTTATTTAATTGTATTTTTTAATTTGTAATTCATGAAATTATTAAAATTGATGACACTATTTATCATACTAAGAAACTATACACTTTTATTCCTTATATAATTACTAAACACATTGCTAATATATTTCCTCATGAAAAAGTGCTCTTTTTTGGAAATAGCAACCTGCCCCTTTTTCTTTCTAGAATGCATTCTAAATATTTAATAATTATTTTAGCAATTAAAGCATAAAATTTTGGAACAAATTAAAACATGTTCCTAATTACAGAGTTAATTGTTTAATAATTATTGATTTTAAGTTGTGTTAAACAATTTAATATTAAATGCAGTTTGTTAATAATTTTAATAAATATAAATATCAGTAGTACAAAATTTCCTCTGGCAACACCCCCCCCCCCCCCAAATTTTGGTAAAAAGACCTCCAAAAAAGGTTTTTATTAAAAACGTTTTTTAGTATTTTAGTGGAAAAGTATCTAGAAATTCAGAAAGTAGACAAAATTTACAACAAATTAGATGTATGACATTATGACTTAGGATAAAGGGGAAGGGGGATCTGCCTCGAAACATGCGCGCGGTGCTGCGTGGACTAATTTGCGCAATTCCACTTAACCACTCACACGTTTACATTCGCCCTCCCATCTCGCCTCCGAACTTTCCTTATAAGGTTTACTTTAAGTTTTTTGGGTCGCTGAATCCGAATTTTTAACTTACCCCAAATCCCCCCCCCCCCCGAAATCCCCCAAAATAGTTGTTATTAACTTAAATTTCTTATTGTTTTACGGGAAAAGCATTATAAAATTCAGAAACTAGACAAAATTTGCAACAAATAGGATACATGACATTATGACGTAGGATAAACGGGGAGAGAGGGGGCTGCCTCGGAACATTCCCCGCGCGCTATTCTCAAAAAACCAATTTTTTTCAAAAAATCAATTTTTGGGGGGGTTGCCGGGTGAAATTTTGGTGGGAAGTTACAAATTCGGATTCAGCGACCCAAAAAACATAAAGTGAGTCGAAATCCAGAACTAATATTAATTTTTCCAGGTAAAATCCCCTATTGCCTGGACTTCATAACTTAGTGCAGGTAGCGCCGCAGTGCATGTGCAGAGGCAGCCTTTCCCCTCCCCGTTCATCCTACGTCATAATGTCATTTATCCTATTTGTTGCAAATTTTTTCTAGTTTCTGAATTTCGTAATGCTTTTCCCCTAAAACAATAAGAAATTTATGTTAAAAACAACTATTTGGGGGGGGGGGGGGTTCGGTGGGGTAGGAAGTTTTGGAGGGAAGTTAAAAATTCGGATTCAGCGACCCAAAAAACTTATAGTAAACCTTATAGAAAAAGTTCGAAGGGGAGATGGCAGGGCGAATGTAAACGTGTGAGTGGTTAAGTAGAATTGCGCAACTTAGTCCACGCAGCACCGCGCGCATGTTCCGAGGCAGATCCCCCCTCCCCTTCATCCTAAGTCATAATGTCATATATCTAATTTGTTGCAAATTTTGTCTACTTTCTGAATTTCTAGATACTTGTTCCCTATAACAATAAAAAAAATTGATTTTTGTTATGAAATCCTTTTTTTTGGGGGGTGGGGGGGGTGGGGGGGGGGGGGTTGCCGGGGTAAATTTTGGTGGGAAGTTAAAAATTCGGATTCAGCGACCCAAAAAACATATAGTAAGCATTTTTACAGAACTACTATGAATTTTGCTAGGTAGAGCCCCTATACCGTCTCTATTTCCTGGACTACATACAATATTCGAGATTTAAAGAATCAGACTATTTATTCGAAAAAGTTTCCAATTAGTTTTAATAGTATACTGGATAGTACCCGTCAAGATATAACGTTACATAACTTGAAACTTTCACTACAAAAACTCTTGAATTTTTAATTAGTTACTTTTAAATTAATTAAGTATTAAAATCGTGTCAAGTTGCTATATAGTATAAGTGATTCCTATTGATTTAAGGCGATAATGCTGCTGTCAGTCTAGCTGATTCAATGAAGTAAAATAATTTTAAGTTTATAATTTTATACAATCTTACTTGCTTTTTATCAGAAGTTTAACTAAAATTATTGGGTAGAGCATTTATTTTTACATGCTATGGTCTATCTCTCTCTTTTTTTTTTTTTTTTTTTTTTTTTTTGAAAAAATTACAATATTTAATATTTTCTATTTTTTCTTTTTAACTACTCGATCTTTAAAAGCAGTGATGAATTTTGTTTTTATCAGTCTGATTCTCTAAAAGCCTAAATTCGAAACTTGATGTAGCTAACGATTTATAATATATATATTTTTTTATTTTTTTTATTTTATATTATATTTTTATACATTTTTTTAAGTATTAAACCATGAATATCAAGGTAATTTCGTGTATAGTTCTTATTCGAATATTTTTCTTTATTTCAGTTTCCTTTTGCCATTTTTTACGGAATATAATGATAATTTTTTCTTTCTGACACACACACATACAGGAAAAGGTCCACATACCGGCTAGGGTCCAAATACCGGCTACTAGGTGTTCTGAGAACTGAGCTTAGCGCAGCCTAGCGGTGATAGGCAGAGTTTGTAACTTTAATTGAGAGAAAAAAGTTACGAAAAGTACGTCGCTGAAGTCTGTGTCATTTACAAATAGTAAATACAAAAGTGTCGAATCTACGTAATCTGGTACATCAAAAGTTTTTTAGATATGTGTTTCTCATTTTTTTTTAATATACTGATCGTATATTGGCTTGAATTGTTGATTAAGTTATTTTCTAGACATATTTAGCTCTCAACTACCACGCGCACATTATTGGTATTTTATTATATGAATGAGTAATACCGGTTTTAATTAAACATAGCAGTGGTCCAAATACCGGCTACCTAGAGTGGTCTAAATGCCGGCTAGCCGGTATTTGGACCTCTCTCGGTTGCTCTGCTTGAAGGGGAGGAAAATAAATTAATTTAAATAATTCCATAATTAATAAATTAATTTAAATGGTTCAGAAATAGTTCCAGTCGAATTTCGAAATATGATAAAAGCAACCATGGCGGCAATTCTTCAGGACCGACAGTGGTTACCGGATCACTCTCAAAAAAGCGCTGTTGGACACTACAAAATTGCCTGCAATAAATTTGAAGAAAAAGAGAAAAAATGACGGTGCAAACCAGGCGAAAAAGGCAAAAATTTGATTTTAACCCTCTCGTAGCGCAACCAGAGATTTCATCGGGCAACGTAAAAGTAGCAAAATTTGTGCAACCAGAGATTTCCTCGGAGATGCATTTTTTCCCGTCTAATTTACCTTACTTGATTATTCCCACCAGTTATTTTTTATTGTAAATTTTGATTTATTTAATCGGAGCATTTTCCCGGTTAAATTAGACAAAAAGTTTTGTTTCGAAAAACCGGTGACAAAAGAATAAAAACACTTAAAATACGCTCGTCGCAAAGGGGTTAAATGCGCAATTTTTGAAGTTATTTTGATAAAACAATTAAGCAGCGAGAGGGTTAAAAAAGTGAAAAAGGAAACTATCCAACAGAGGAAGATGATAAATTTGTGTCTTCTGCATGGGTGCTTTCTCTGTGGACAAGAATGGGGTAGGGGATTCCGGGTTCACTGTTAAGAATGCGATATGTGGGCTGATAGGGACTATACCGACGCAGATAATGATATTATCTTTTTGATTTTTTCAGATAAAATAATTCCCATTACAATCAGCAAGCTTTTTTTTTTTTGTTTTATATGTTAAAAATCAAAATTAGAAATGTAATGGGAAGAAAACTATGAGAGATAGTCGTCAAGAATTTTAGAAATTTGACAAAAATACTTATTTATTAAAAATTGCGTATTTTTTCTGTGCATAAGAAATGTTATTAATGAATACAATTTATTAAAATAATATTCTTATTGCTTAATAATTGTCATTAGATCTATTTGTGTGATCTTTTGAAAAAAAAAAAAAAACTTAGGTAGCCGGTATTTAGACCCCTTTTTAAAAACTCAAAATTTGATGACTTTTGGAATTTCGCTATTTATAAACAGAAAAAGTCTTTTAAACTGATTTTTTTTTTTCTAAGCAGGTGTAAAACGTGTCAAGGTATCCTGCTATCACTTTTTATTTTATTAATTTTGAAAATTGCATGATCTAGATTGAAAACAAAAGTGGTAGCCGGTATTTGGACCTTTTCCTCTATATATTCTTGATAATGGTCAGAAAAAGTAACAAAAATTGTAGATCACCTAAATTTACTTAATACATAATTACATGCAAAATCTTTTAGGTTAAATATTTTAAATATAAAATTATTATTATTCTTTTAAAATATTGTTGAGTGTTAAATTTAATTAGTGTTTTATTTAATTATAAAGAATTCAAATAATAGTAATAATAATAATAAATCATATAACTTCTAATAAAATATACCATAACTGAAATGAATTATCGCCCAAAATATTACAAAAATCATTTTGCCGAGCGTTGGCGTCGACCCCGCGTCTTCTATAAAAGTTCAAAGCTTTAAACTGGTGCTTTAGACCACTCCACTAACCAGACCTGCTCCTACCTTCCTCTAAATGGAAGAGCTAGTAAATTTATCTTCACGCATGCGCTAATGTGTGAATATTTGACTCTGATCTTACGTAATCAGCTTTACGTTTTAATATATGTGATTAATATGTATTCTCAACCCATAATATAGGTTTGTCGGATGTTATCAAATTTCACGTACAAATTTCCATGTTCAATAAAGGTATTTTACAGACAAACATGATCAATTAACAGCATTTACATTAACATTAAAATTAATATTACTTCTTTACTCTTGCACCTATTAATTCAATTACACAGCTGGGAATGTTTAATTTGGGATGAATAGCATCTTAAAACCGTTATTCCGGTTAGAGAAAATAGATTAATACACAATAAACACTGTTGGGAAACGCTTCCGAAAATCAGTGGTAACAGAAGAATCTGTTTTTAAAAATGATTCTTTAAGGGATCTCAGGACTCTTAAATCTTCAAAATTTTTGAAATTGTAATTTTTTTTTAGATGTTAAACTCTTATCTTTTCTGAACATTTTAATATAATTTTTTCCTTAAAATTCCTATTAGAAAAGAAATTTTGGTTTTTAGAATCATACCCACTCAATAGTTGAAGCGTCGTTTCCGAAACTTTGAAATCTTTTTTCTCCAAATGACGCTCTTTGGCATGTTGCGCTCGGTATTATTTATGTTTACAATGTACATATATTTAACAGCATAACCTTACTTATAAAAGATATTTTATATTTCCAATCATAGTTCATAAACAATCAATGAAAAAAATGATTAGGTATGAAATTCTATAGCAAATCAATATTTGCTACAGAATTTAATACCCAATCATTTTTCGTTAGCCACAATTTCAACTCGTTAGCCACATACATTAACGTGGTGTTGGATAATCGCAGTGTCGAGTTAACGGGGTTTAACTGTATGAATTTATAAATAAATTTCTGAGTTTATCTTCAGAAACCTGTACTGACAAAGAAGGTCTTCTTACTGGGCATACTCAGAATATTTTGAAAAAAATACCAATGAAACTACTTATGTATGTAATAAAGGATCAGTCAAGTTTAGCGGCGGAATTACAGTAGAAAATCTGTAAAAAAAATAAAATTCTTTCAAATATTTGGCGCGAAAATACGAAAGTGTCACGCGATTTGGCGAGCAGTACTTTTGCTTGCCAAAAGCAAACGATTTTAATGACCTGAAAATTCTATATTAATTGATTTTTAGAATGCGTGTAAAAAGTATTTAATGAATTTAAACATAAACAATGAGAGACTTTAATAAATACATTTTTTTTTATTACATATTTATGTTGCTTGCTATTGAATTTTATTTCTTTAAAAACAATTTTATATGCAAAAAATTCTTTCATACATTTAAGCGTATTTTAAAATAAAGGCAAGATTTATGTACCAGTTATTCATTTCAAAATCAAAGAATTCGTCGTTTCCACAGCAACAAAATTGAATCGACAGTGCTCAATTGGACTTCATTTTGAGATAATGAAACAATTTTAATTCATTTTAAATTTGTTTTAATTCATAAAATTTGATATATAACTTTCATTATAAATATATATATATATATATTATATATATGACAAAACTATAGTTAAATCAAACTAAAACTGAAAAAAACTAAAGTTATTTACATTAAATTTATTTAAACAAGTTCAATGTGAAACATTTTTATCTTAATGAGTATTCGACATATAAAAGTATTTTTCGAAATTTCATTTCATCGCCAACCGATGATAAATCGCCAAATAAACGAAATTTTCATTATTTTTTTACGAACGTTCTATCGAGGATCCGCCAAAAAATTTTTATAAGCACATATATCCACATGAGATGAACACTCTGTATCTTTTCAGATTATTCTGAATTTGACCGTAAAGGAGACCACAAGGAGACCTTCTTTGTGAGTTTTTGTTTGCGTAAGTTGCCTATTTTGTGTGATCATCTCATCGTATGCTGTCATTTTAGATCCTTATTTCTTAGTTCGGATTTTACTGAATTATAATAAATTTCAGAAAATGAATTCTGATTAATTCTATTATTCATGATACAGCATGAAACACTTAGTTATGGACTCCTAACCAGTAACTGGCACTTCAGCAAAAATCGAACTCAAATAAGCATTTTCTTGTGAAATTCTTCAACGTAATGTCATCTAGTGGTAAGTATACTTATAGTCAATGTAATAGAGACCGTATAGGGGTTATACCTAGCAAAATTCATGGTAGTTCTGGAAAAAGGCTTACTATATGTTTTTGAGCCGCTTTATCCGAATTTTTAACTTCCCACCAAAATTTCCCCCCCCCCTCCCCCCAAAAGGTTTTTATTAAAAAAGTCAATTTTTTTTATTGTTTTAGGGGAAAAGTATCTAGAAATTCAGAAAGTAGACAAAATTTGCAACAAATTCGATTTATGATATTATGACTTAGGATGAATGGGAAGGGGGGATTTGCCTCGGAACATGCGCGCGGTGCTGCGTGAACTAAGTTGCGCAATTCCACTTAACCACTCACACGTTTACATTCGCCCTCCCATCTCCCCTCCGAACTTTTTCTATAAGGTTTACTTTAAGTTTTTTGGGTCGCTGAATCCGAATTTTTAACTTCCACCCAAAATTTCCCCAACCCCGAAAACTCCCCCAAATAGTTGTTTTTATCTTAAATTTCTTATTATTTTAGGGGAAAAGCATTCCGAAATTCAGAAACTAGACAAAATTTGCAATAAATAGGATATATGACATTAATACGTAGGATGAATTGGGAGGGGGAGGGCTGCCTCTGAACATGCACTGCGGCGCTGCGTGCACTAAGTTATGAAGTCCAGGCAATAGGGGATTTTACCTGAAAAAAGTAATACTAGTTCTGGATTTCGACTCACTTTATGTTTTTTAGGTCGCTGAATCCGAATTTGTAACTTCCCACCAAAATTTCCCACAGCAACTACCCAAAAAATTTATTTTTTGAAAAAATTTGTTTTTTGAGAAAAGCGCACGGTGTATGTTCCGAGGCAGCCCCCTCTCTCCCCGTTTATCCTACGTCATAATGTCATGTATCCTATTTGTTGCAAATTTTGTCTAGTTTCTGAATTTCGTAATGAATTTCCCCTAAAACAATAAGAAATTTAAGTTAATAACAACTATTTTTTTTGGGGGGGGGGGAAACTTGGGGGTAAGTTAAAAATTCGGATTCAGCGACCCAAAAAACTTAAAGTAAACCTTATAAGGAAAGTTCGGAGGGGAGATGGCAGGGCGAATGTAAACGTGTGAGTGGTTAAGTAGAATTGCGCAACTTAGTCCACGCAGCACCGCGCGCATGTTCCGAGGCAGATCCCCCCTTCCCCTTCATCCTAAGTCATAATGTCATACATCTAATTTGTTGCAAATTTTGTCTACTTTCTGAATTTTTAGATATTTTTTCCCTAAAACAATAAAAAAATTGATTTTTAAAATAAAAATCTTTTTGGGGGGACTTTTTACCAAAATTTGGGGGGGGGGGCTGCCGGGGGAAATTTTGGTGGGAAATTACAAATTCGGATTCAGCGACCCAAAAAACATAAAGTAAGCCAATTTCCAGAACTATCATTAATTTTGCTACGTAAAATTCCCTATTGCCTGGACTATTATTATTTTCTTCTATCTTTACAAGAAGAATGTATTGGATTCGTAAAAATTTTCAAATTCCGGTTTTCGACGTTACACGCTTTAGTGGAAAACATGTGGCAGGTTCTGAGGAACATATACTATTAGAATTGTGGTTATATATTATATTCTTGTTTGTATATTGTTTGTGTACTAGGAATTTTAAAGTAACAATTTTTTCTTATCTGAAATTTAATCCAAATTAATGAGTTAGATAGGGTAATTGAAGGAATGTAGTTCATGAATTGAGTAGGACCCTACTATTGAAATGCATACTGGAGATAAGTCAGACAAAATGATTTCACCAGATAACGAAATAACGGACGTCACGGAAGGTGACAGGAGAGGATCGATGGATTGAACGAAGGGAAAAAGACCCTGATGGCAAAAGGGACACCCCGTTTATGTTTTGGGGAGAGGAGTAATATAGCTGAGGGAGATCTGTTAAGGCGTATAGCTGAAAGTGGGTGGTCACTTTCTCGTAGAGCACAGTTGATGTCCACAAATCAAGGTGTGAGTTGTTTGAGAGTAGCTCTTGGATAGAGCGTGATTAGGTGGTGAAACTCTTGGAAACTCTTAGAGCTAATATGTTGGGAGATTAATAGTGATTTCCGATAAATCGAATTTAACTAGCGTAGGGTGAGAGGAATATAAAATAGTTTAACGGTACACAGCAATTATTTACTGTATTTAATTTAATGTTGGACCGGATCACCTATATCCAAGTTCTTAATTTTAAATAGTGTCTTGTTATCTGTAAATAATGCGTAAATAAATTGTTAGTTCAGTTTAATTGAAAGAGTTGGTTTTCTTTTCAACAATTCTCTCATAGCGTGACCAATATCACGTAATCATATCGGTGGTAGCAGCATATAAATAGTAAAGGATTTCTTCAAAGTTGTGTGCGCTTAAAGGAAACCCGGCAACATGCTTTTAAAAATGCCTGTCTTTGAGTCTGTCTGTCTGTCTGTCTGTCTGTCTGTCTGTCTGTCTGTCTGAAATTGAAGCAACTTTTGATTGCTGAATTTAGCACTACTTATAATTTTGCGGAGTTGCATCATTTGTTAAATAAACGAAAGTTACGTGAAAATGAAACCCTTGAAGAATATTTTCTATTAATGAAGCAGTTAGGTTCACGTGGTAATACTGAGGATTCCGCGTTGATGCAGTATGTTATAAATGGTATACCCGACCCTGTTTTTAGAAAATCAATATTGTACGGATGTCAGACGATTTTGGAATTTAAACAAAAATTAAAATTCTATGAGAAGTTACGGTCGGAGTATGAAAATGAAAAACCTCATAAACATGAAGGAGCTAAACCTAAAATTAAATCCAGAGTTGAAGTTAAGAACAGATTTAAGCCTGTAAACTCAAATATGCGCTGTTGTAATTGTGGCAGGAATAATCATAAAAGAATTAACTGTGTTAATAAAGATAAAGGGCCCCTTTGTTTCTCTTGTAACGGTTATGGTCACAAATCATTTCAGTGTAATAAATTGAAAGATACAAATGTTAAAAGCGCTCAGCCACACGTTAACAATATTACATCCCAAGATTTAATTCTAAAAGCGGTAAAGCTTTATTCTTTACATTTAACCTCTTTGATAGATACTGGTAGTCAAAAGACTCTGTTAAAGAAAAGTGTTTATGATAATTTGAAGAACTTTGTGGATTTAAAACCTACGGGTATCACTTTGACCGGCTTAGGGAAAATCTCAGTTAAGCCAGAATGTTATTTCGATTCATAAATTGAAGTTGATAATTCGAAATTTAAAGTTGACATTTCTGTCGTTAATGACAGTTACATTAATTTCGATTTAATTATTGGCACTGATGTTATTCATCAAGGTACATTAACTATTTCTGAGAATGAAGTGAAATTGTTTAAAACGGAAGTTCAGTCTAATGACTTTTTAGTTAATATTGTAAATGTTCTAGATGAGCCTAAAATTGATTTAAGTCGCATTGCTGACAGAAATTTGCGATCGGAATTATCCTCTTTAATTGAGAATTATGTGCCTATTAAAGCTAAAACTGTAGATGTTAAAATGAAAATTAATTTGACTGATAAAATCCCAGTTTGTTCGTCCCCTCGAAGATTACCGCCATGTGAGAAAAAAATAGTTGAAGACCAAATTGAGGAGTGTCTAGCTCAGGGAATCATTCAGAAGAGTTTTTCTAATTTTTCGTCAACGGTTGTGTTAGTTGAGAAAAAAGATAACACAATAAGACTTTGTAATGATTACAGACGTCTTAACAAGAAGACAGTGCGGGAACATTTTCCATTACCATAATTGATGATGTTATAGATCAATTACACTCTGCCGAGGTTTTTACAACCATAGATTTAAAATACGGTTTTTTTCATGTTGAGGTTGAAGAAGGCTCACAGAAATACACCTCTTTTGTCACTCATTAAGGACAGTACGAATTTTAAAGTGTCCATTCGGGCTGTCCAATAGCCCTAGTGTTTTTCAAAAATATATTTATAGCGTATTTCGAAACCTATTAAAAGATCACACTGTAGTCATTTATATGGATGACATAATAATACCCACCAAAAACGAAGCTGAAGGTCTAGAAAAATTAAAACTTGTTCTTGAAACGGCATCGGGTTGGAACGGGTTGGAATTAAATCTTAAAAAATGCAACTTTTTGAAGCGTGAGATTGATTTTTTGGGGTATAGAACCATGAATGGTAAATTGTGGCCCTCCCCACTGAAAACAAAAGCAGTAATAAATTTTCTCGAACCAAAGTGTACCAAAGATATTCAAAGTTATTTAGGATTAACAGGATACTTTCGAAAGTTTATAAGAAATTATTCGGTTATAGCTAAACCTTCGAGTGACCTGTTAAGAAAAGATTGTAAATTTAAGTTTGATGTAGAAGAACAGAAAGCTTTTAACGAACTCAAACGCATTTTATCGTCAGAACCAGTACTTTCAATTTACAACCCCAAAAGCGCGACCGAAATCCATTGTGATGCCAGTGTAGATGACTATGGAGCTGTGTTAATGCAACAATCACCAGTAGATAATCAGTTTCATCCAGTTTATTTCGCCAGTAAAAAAACAACCGAAGCTGAGCTGAACGAAAGTATACTAGCTATGAATTAGAATTCTTAGCTGTAATTGAAGCCTTGAAAAAGTTTAGAGTATACGTGCTAGGTATTCCATTTAAAATTGCAACCGACTGTAATGCATTTAAAATGACTATGGATAAGAAAGAAATGAGTACAAAAATAGCTAGATGGGCAATTATGTTATCTGATTTCAATTATACTATTGAGCATAGACACGGTACTAGTATGAGGCATGTTGATGCATTAAGCAGATATCCTATAGCAGATATCCTGGTAATCCAAGATAGCTTAACTTTAAAAATTATCCAAACTCAAGAAACTGACGAGCATATTAAAATCATAAAGGAAATTCTAAAAGTAAAATCTTATGATGATTATTTAGTTAAAAATAATGTTCTTTATAAATGCGTTAATGGTAATGATTTATTAGTTGTACCAGATGAAATGCAAATGAATATAATTAAGGCCGCTCACGAAAAAGGTCATTACGCAGTCGCACGAACAGAAAAAAAAATTCGAGAATGATTTTTACATCCCCAAAGTTAAGCAAAAAATCGAGAAATGTATATCAAATTGTGTTCCCTGTATTTTAATTAATCGGAAATCTGGTAAATAAGAAGGTTTGCTGCACCCGATAGAAAAAGAAGAAACTCCGTTACATACGTACCATGTTGATCACTTAGGTCCATTGGAGAGCACGAATAAAAATTACAAACATATTTTTTAGGTCATTGACGCATTCACAAAATTTGTTTGGTTGTATCCCACAAAATCTACCGACACTGCAGAAGTAATTTCTAAATTAGAAATCTAAAAAACTGTATTTGGAAGTCCATCTCGCATAATCTCAGATGAAGGTCCTGCCTTTACCTCCAAAGCTTTTGAAGATTATTGCGTCAGAGAAAATATTAAACATATCCCGATTACCACAGGGTTACCAAGAGCTAACGGCCAAGTCGAACGTCTAAATTCGGCCATAATATCTGTTTTGTCTAAATTGTCTGTAGATAATACTACGAAGTGGTATACACATGTAAGCGATGTCCAACAAGTAATAAATTCGACCTTTCAGAGAAGTATTAATACAACCCCTTTCGAGCTGATGTTTGGTACTAAAATGAAGCTAAAATATAACATTGAGATTACTAGCCTTTTGAACGCTGAAATACAATCAGATTTTATTAATAATCGTGAAGAATTGAGAAAAGACGCTAAAAAACAAATTTTAAAAGTCCAAGAAAAGAACCGTAAAATTATAATCTCAGACGAAAAAAGCCTAAAAAATTTAAGCTTAATGATATGGTTGCTATAAAACGTACACAACAAGGCCCTGGTTTGAAGTTAAAATCCAAATATTTAGGTCCCTACAAAGTCATAAAAGTACAAAATAACGACACCTACGATGTAAAGAAAGTTGGATTTAATGAAGTTCCAATGGTCACAAGTACTTGCGCCGAGTACATGAAGCCGTGGACGGATGAAGCTTAACATAGAGAAAAAAAAAAGAAGAAGAATTTCACCGATTATGACACACCACCGGACTGACTTTAAACGATTTTGACAAAAATAATCCCAAAGGAACGAAAAAAAAAGACGAAGAGACGTAAGAAAAAGGAAGACGAAAGGACTTAAGAAAAAGGAAGACGAAAAGACGTTAGAAGAAAGAACGACGAAGAGACGTAAAACAGAATAAGAAGATTTTTTTCAAGAAATAATTTAAATTTTGATGAAGGATATTAATAATGATGACTTTTTTCCGAAATAGAACTTTGGATGCTGCTGTTTTTTTCTTTATCTTTCCAGGTGTTCCAGGTTCTGCTTCCAGCGGTCCAGGATGCATTCGAGGACGAATGTCTAGAAGGACGACCGAGCTGTGGGATCCCATTTCCCAAAACCCCACAGAGCTAGCTTATCACAACTCCGCAATAAAGCTACTCTGATGCTGACAGCGCAACGCATGCGCGCACAAATGACTGTCGGCGACAGACACGCTGCGAGGGAAATAAACTGAAGTGACGGGAAGAAGTTTAGAATTCGAGTGTTGGTGCTGGAAGGAGGAAGTAGACGCAAAAATGTAATGAAAAGACGTAGACGTTTTTAACGACGAAAAATGTCACAAGATGTAATAATGTTTGTGTGAGTGCTGTCTCCATGTATATTTTGTAAATAAACTTCAATATAACTAGTTTTTTTAAGGGAAATCGTCTTTATTTCTGGTATTAAAGTGCATTTTATTCTCTAATCAAAGGGATATTCCATATATATAAACGTAATATATAGTAATCACCAACAAAAGTAAATTATATTTATGTGAAATGCGCTAAAAAGCTGCAGTAAAACATATAAATTCAATATAATCCAGTAAAAGATTATATTAAGCCTGAACTAGCGCATTCCCCCCCTCACAGAACAAGAAGAATATAACAGTAAAGAATTAAAATATCAACAAAAAATAGAAAAAGACAGGCTGTGGCCCCCTCGGCAGTGGGTTATATTTCAAAAGCAGCTGAGTATTCAAAAAAATGTGCATAAAATATGTATATATTTTACATACATATGTACAAATTTTATATACATTTTTTTAATGCTCGGCTGCTTTTGAAATATAACCCACTGCCGAGGTGGCCGCAGCCTGTTTTTTCCTAGTTTTTGTTAATATTTTAATTTTTTACAAACAGTTATATTCTTCTTGTTCTGTGAGGGGTTGTTCTAGGAGGGGTTCTGCGCTAGTTCAGGCAAAATATAATATTTTACTGGATTATATATATATATATAAGCTCTCAAAAAAGATTAAAAATAAAACTAACAAGTAAGAAAAATCATGCGTTAAGCATAGAATATGAAACACTTTCCAATACTTCCCGAATGCTTTAACAAAACGTCGTTATTTAGGGAAATAATGTATATAAGAAAACTAAGTAAACATTTTAGAAAACGCATGAAACATTTGAAAAACTGATTTCAGCAGTTACCGTCCATAGCCAAATATGTATTCCAATTCTTTTGAACAGCCCTGTATTTGATCTGTAGGTTGATATATATACTATATAATGAAAAAATTTAGTTTAGCAAAAAAAAAAAACGCATAACAGGTTGAAATTTCTGTTTCCGCAATTTATACTAATAGATCAAAACATACTTGTATACATTTGTACAGCCCTTTACTTAACCTAGAAACTTTATTACACGCCACTAATTAGCTAAAGTTTAATTCAAAGTAAAACACTCTTAAAACTACTGAAATCACATTTCCAGAAATTATCATTTATAGACGGTCATGTATCCAATTCTTTGCGTGACCCTGTATATCCTTTTATCTATGTTCTACAAACATTTGTTAGTAAACCAAATGCAGTTCCGTTTAAAAATGCATAACTCATTTAAAAACCACCTTTAAGTAATTTGCAATCATACCCAGTAACCATTACGAATTATTTTGTGTAGCCCTTTACATGAATTACAGCATTTATACACACCATATACTATGCATAAATATAGTGAAACATAAAAGCACATAACAGAATTAAAAATGCATTTCCAGCAATCATCGCTACTGTACAGTACTTCGGATAGAATATAGTATCTGAAATCTTTAGTGTGGCCCTGTAAATGCTATGCACTGCGTATAATACATGAAATAAGTAAAAGTAAAACTCAGAGACGTATATCAATTTCATTATACATGAAATAATTTAACATAAATAAAATACGCCGCAAAAAATTGCCTCCACCCCTATGTAGTTATGCAACGGAATTCTTTCGTGTGGCCCTGTAAATGAATAATAACTATAATTTGCACCGTATATTCTACAGAATGCATATTTTAGTGCACTTGAAAACTGCATATCAATTTTATTATGTTTGAAAGCATGTGACATCATTAAAAATCATTTTAAACGATTTTTTCCCGTAGGCCGTAATGTAACGGAAAACTTTTGACTGTCCCTGTAAATGAGCTAAACATGCTACAAACGTCATTTGAAATAGCCCGTAAGGTATGGTGACGTTACAGCGACGTCGTTGTGAAGTCACACTGTGACTTTGTGACCGTCGATGTGACGTCACGTGACGTCGATGTGAAGTCATGGTGACTAGAATGTGAAGTCGTTATGGCCATTTTAGAGTCCATTTGTGACGTCACATTGTGACCAATTTGTGAAATATGTGTCATTTGTGACGAAATTGTCATTAACACTGTGATGATTCTGTGACGACAGTGACAATGTTGTGAAGTCACATTGTGACAATTTTGTGAAAATTGTGTAATTTGTGACGATTTTGTCATTAACTTTGTGACGAATATGTGATTACAATGACAATGTTGTGACAGCGTTAAGATGCAAGACATTTATTGAAAAATGAAATCGCTTTTCGAGTCCAATCTATGAACCTAGACAATGGAGGCAGGAGTGATTATGAGTAAAAGAAAATTCTGAAGTTCACAGAAAATTTTTAAAAATTTTTTCACGATACTTTGTCGAAATTTGCGTTTTTTTCGCGATCCTTCGGCGAAATCCGCCTTATTTTCACGATTTATTGACAAAATTCCACTTTTTTTACTATGCTTTGACAAAATTCGCTTTCTTTCGCTATGTTTTGAAAAAATTTGCTTTTATTCGCGATCCTTTGAAGAAATTCCCGTTTTTCTTAAATCTCTTGAAGAAATTGCATGTCTTAGATGAAATTCACGTTTTTTTTCCAGAACCTTTTGAAGAAATTTAGATTTTTTTAGATCGTTTGAAAAAATTCGCCTTATTTGCGCGATTTATGTACAAAATTTCGCCTTTTTGCGGTCCATTAACGAAATTCGCGTTTTTTCTACAATCATTTGACAAAGATAGCTATTCTTAGATGAAATTAGCTTTTTTCCAAGATCTTTTGACGAAATTTGCATTTTTCGTCAAAAGTTAAAATTTATTAGACGTAAAGGTTATACTAGAATAAAGGTTAAAAACGCAAAAGCGTCACATTGGTTCATTATTACTATTATTATTTTATTTACAGGATTAGAATTTATTATAAATAACAAGCCCCCTTTAATCAGTCTGTTTTCTAATAGAGTGTATAGTATAGATATTTCGAAGTTTATGCGTATAAAATCATTCAGGAAATAAAATATTAAAAGTATCCAGAAAAAAATAACGAAATATATTTTACATTTTACCTTCATTCATTCAAGTACATGGATATGTTTTTTAATAATTAAAATCTTCCAATCAAACCATACTTGAATTCTCACTGGGTTGCATAATTTCTATATTTGTCAACAAATTGAGACACCGGTTTACTTTGAAAACTTTTCTTTCATAATGTTTAACTGAAAAGTTCTTACCAGCTAAGGATATCTCTTTATAAATTTTTATAGCTTTTCTCACATCGAATAATACTCATTGACTCTGATTTTTCCCCCTTAATACTGCATATGCATGATATCCTTTAAATAGTACTTCTCCATTATGTTAAAAAATTCTTATTTCTTCTAAATAGAATAAACTATCTTCTTTTCTTCTGAACAGATATTAATTTTTAAATAAAAATGTGCAACTCAAATTGTTTCAGACCATCAACAAAATTTATTCTATAAAAAGGCTTTTTTATTTAGTACGTTAAATACATTTAAATATTTGCTATTTATGTTAAACTTTGATTGTAATATTTTTATATGTCATTTTAAGTTTGAGATAAATGTGATTTTAACCTATAATATTTTAAAAGAAAACAAATCTGATTAAAATAAATTTATATAATTGATTTTAATTGTCTGATTAAAATTGTTGATAGGCAGTCATTTATTTCAATAAATTAAATAATAAATCTACAAAATTTTTTTAGGTTAATGAAATATTTATAAGAAAATGCAGAAATTGTTATAATTTAAAGATAAGTAAACTCTGGAATGAAATATGTTTTCTTACCTCTTTTTTTTCCCTTAACGTCGTTCTTTAAATTCCATTGTAATCCATGTTTAAGGAAGAACAAATTTTAGAAGTAGAATATATGTTCTATTATAACTACAATAGCAATGATGGGAATCATTTTAAACCACACCAAAGCTACTGTAATTATTTCGAACTGATATTTTTATCTAAAGTGCTATCTTGGGATGATTATTCCAATGAATTTTTTAGGTTAAATGTTTATACTGACAAACTGCATGTTCATAACACTACCTATTGTCCAGCAAAAAACTCCCCCCGTCTGTTCCAAAGATTAAACGCAATATGTTGTCTTTAATAGTTTTTATCGTCTGCGGTTTTTTTCGCGCTCTTTTGCATATCAAGGCCTAGAACAGATGGCTTTTCCGTTATTATACATTTATATGACATAATATTTTTAAAAGCATTGTTCCAATTAAAATTTCTTGTTTCAAGAATTTTTTGATGCATTTAACTTTTTTTTTATTATGTGTTTCAAAATAGGTCAAGTTTTAAGTTTTCTAAAGCTACTTTTTTGTCAAATATGACAATAATTAAACTCATACTGGGAGTATAACAAATTAAAGAATGTTTAAATTTTTAGAGTATTTAAAATTCATTTTAATATGCAATAATGCGAGATCTTTTGAAAGTAGAAAAGTAAAGTTTATATTATACGCAAAAATGCAAAATATGTTCAAAAAAAGAAAAAATAATAATAACTGGCGAAATAATGTTTTTAGTGGGGAGTGTGTGTGTGTGTGGGGGGGGGGAAATCAGGCAATTGTCATTTTTCTTTCTATTTTAATTTCCTGTAGAGTAAAACAGCTTGTAAAATAACAGTATTTTTCAAAATAAATTTCTTTAAACGAAAAAAAAAAATAAAGAAAAAGAAATATGAATATTCAATTACAAAATGCATTTTACATTTTGTATATTTTATTTTATATTCAGAAAAAGTTAAATTTAATTAAAAAGTTTGATACAAGTAGCCAAATTTATTTTTTAAGAATTACTTAAAATAATTAAACACTAGCAGAAAAATTTATTACTGAAAATGTGCAAGTGTTCTTATTTAATATAATAAAGCATTGCTTTATTACAAAACTCCGTCCCTTCCCATGCCCACACACAAACAAATCTTTGCTTTCTCCAACTGTATATTAATTATTCTGCCACTTCAGCTGATAAGAATAATTTATAAATAACCAATTTCCAGGATTATAGATTACAGGAGGAAAACATTTTCTTATTATTGAAATCTCTACAGTTAATACATTTTTCTAGATTGACCACTAATAACACCAAAAAACATTTTTATATGAAAAATATCAATTATGTATTCAAATAGAGTTTTAAAATTCAATAGCGATACTTTCATATTAGCAACATTCCAAGAGTTAATAGTCGAAAAATTCGCCAAATATTTTATTAAATACAACAGTTTTTTAAATTCAAATAGTTTTAGTAGTAGGTTAAGCGAGCAGTTCTATTACATGTCTATTAAATTTGTGTTTTATTAATGTACATTTTTTGATGAAGTTTTTAATTTTGTTTTGAAATATTAGCCGAAAACAAACACTGAATTATTTTTATTGTTTGAAGTGGAAATTTTTAATCTTAACATATGTTTTGTCAAACTGCGAGTTTAAAATATGGCAGGGTTTTTTGTCACATAATGAGACGCACGTTACATGTAGTGACATAACAGTGACGTCACAACTTTTTTTTAATTGCCAGAAAAATATTTTTAGTAAATAACATGTTTTCAAGAATTTTTGTAATTTTTAAAAGTTTTCAAAAAAAGTTCACATATCAGTCACAATGTGACATCGCTGAGTGGTGACATTTTGGTAACAGTTGTGACGCGACCACAGTGACTTACAGTGACGTCACAATGACGTCACTGTGACCATGCATGCTATGAGGGAGGGAACGTGCTATGGTAAACGTCCATAACATCCAAAATTTTCAGAACGATCCGAGTATATTTACGAGATTTAGAGCGCGGACAGACGGACAGACGGCCAGACAAACCGAAGTCATAAACACTTTTCAACTTTGTTGGAAAGTATTAAAAATGAAATCCATGCGATAAACGCTACAGCTGCAAATAACCACACATATTATTTATATAGCAAATTATGTATAAAATGCATTCGGCAGACACAGAATTTCGCAACATAATTAAACAACAAACATCAAAGAAATTTCAACAGATATAACATGAACAAGAAAAACAAAACCTAAATCTGTGGCCTCGTTAGCAATGGGTATTTTATAAAAGCACAGCAGTGTTTCAGACTAAATACCATCTGATCTATTACAGGTTCAAATATTTATTTACAGAATAATGGAATAGGAATGGGAACAAGTTATTCTTCAAAGGCAGCTAACTTACTTTTATTTTTTATGAATTTCGATTTTATAGAGTTAAAAACGATGTTAATTTTCTGGCTTTCAGATATATCGACGATTTGATAATTTTGAACTGTGATCGCGATTTTTTTGGGATATCATGTAACATTTATCCTGATATGCTGGTTTTGAAAAAAACAAATGAAAATAATAGTGCTGCTGATTATCTTGATTTGAAAATAAACATTTCAAATGGTATACACATATCAATCTACAATAAATGGGATAACTTTAATTCTGAAGTTAACCAGTTAGTTAATTGGAGTTCAAATGTCCACAAACACGTTTACGTCAATATCATAATTGGTCAGATCTTTCGCTAATATAAACTCTGTTCGAATAAAAATTTATTTTTTAAAGAACTTTTTAATTTAACCAACATTCTGTATTATAAAAATAATATACCTTTGAATTTCACTAATAATTATACTAGTTTTACAGACAGTCTTCATTTTTGAGGAGTTGCTATGCGATTGACAGTTAATGATTTGTATAACTTAAAGCCTTTTTTGGACGGTTTTACAAGGATGTCTGCAATTGTGTGGCAACAGACATGGAACGTGCATGGACAGATTATGGATCACTGGAAATTGGTTATTGTTTTTTGTGGCTGTGTGGCTCGGATTTGGGTAAAATAATTTTATTGTTTCAGTATACATTACATATACATTTTGAATCAATTGTATTTTCGAGATGTACTGTTTATTGGGGCGTCGGATCGGGTGGGGAAGCGTTCGCGATATGCTTTCAATTGATTTTATGCATTTGATTTATGCTTTGCGACACTCTGGCTGAAACCACCGGCACTACTGAATAATAGTTTGTTGTAAATTGTAATTAGTCTGAAACATTGATGTGCTTTTTAAAATGCCCACCGCTGAAGAGGCCACAGCCTCTTGTTGTTTTTTCTTATATATAAAAGTATATATACAGTAAAACTCGGATATAACGCTCACCGCTTAAAACGCTTTCCCGCCTTTTACGCTCATTTGTCCCGATCCCTTGAACCATGCTCATAAGAACAGCATTAAAATTCCTCGCTTTTAACGCTCCCCGCTTTTAGCGCTTTCCTACTTTTAACGCGCTTTTTATTGGCCCTTTGAACAAAGAAATCCCGGATATAACGCTTTGGTGCTTTGGTTTACATCCGGAGTCCTCATTTTCACGCCCATACAAAGAGAGAGAGAGAGAGAGGGGGGGGGATACGTGGCATTGGCAGTTAGCCAACGCCCAAAGACTATGTAAAAAAACAAAACAAATAGTGGCACTCCGGGAGTGCCAATAGAAGTGAAAACTCCAACAATTACGTGTGTGTTTTTTTAATCGTCAGGAAATGTTTTATTGTGCAGGAAATACTTTTAAATGTAGTGTTTTTTTATTCATTATTATAAACTATTACTACCAAAATTATATTACAATTTTCATAGTAATATAATTTAACTATAAATTACATATAAATAAACATTAATAATTTGTAATATATATTATTATATTAAATTATATTATTAAATAATACATGTACATATAAATAAACACATTTTCGTACAAAAATTCTCGTATTGCATTTAAAGACTTATCCGGTGAAATATAAACGGCAACCATTAAAATTCAATACTATCCAAATATTGAAATCCATACTCCAATTCAATACTATCCAAAAGTATTTTTAATATTGAATACAATACCACAATTGTATTACGCTTTGCGCGCTAGTGTCTATGTGCCAAAATCCTAGCATGTCGGTTACGTAACAGTGTCTCCAAATCAGTGTTTTTTCTCCATCTCAAAAAAAGCTCAACTCGCCAAAAGAAGTTTTCACTTTAAAAAAAAATCAGACGGCACGACGGTTTTTTTCTCACTGGATCAGAGAACAAAAGAATTTATGCCATCCATCTCAGCCGCACCTATCTCTCTCTTACTTCACACAAACTGTTTTCGCTTTTTTCATTTACACATAAGTAAGTAGCATCGCTGCCGACTCCAATTAGGTGCAACATGGAAGCTAAGAGTATGAAAAGAAAGACGCTGACACTTTCAAAAAAATTAGAAATTATAAAATATTATGACAAAAAATCACCACATCTGAGCCAGAAAGGTTTTGCGTTATCTATGAATATCGCGCCGTCATCTCTTCGGACTCTTCTTCAAAACAGAAAAGATATTGAAAAAAATGCTGCGATAGGTGGCTCAAAGAAAAAGAAAGTGAAAACAGGAAAATATGGAGATTTTGAAAAGTTATATACGAGTGTTTTCTTGAGTGAAGACACTGTAACATACCTAGCAGCGGATCCGTAGTTAAAAAAAAGCTACAGAAGTAGCCCAAAGGCTAAGAATTAAAGATTTTACCCCATCTAATGGGTGGTTAGACCGATTTCAAACCCGCCATGGCATTGTGTACAAAAAGATTTTCGGAGAATCCGCTGCCGTGAGCATAGAAAGTGCAGAATTTTGGAAAAACAGCAGTCTTCCAAGGCTTATCAAAAAGGATGCCAGTTGTGACATTTATAACGCCGGCGAATTTGGCTTATTTTTTTAACGCGATGCCTGATAAATCCTTAACGTTAAAAGATGAGCAGTGCCATAGAGAGATGCTCAGTAAAGAACGTGTGACTGTGCTTCTTTGTTCCAACGCCGCGCCGATGGGAGCGACAGACGCAAGCCTCTGGTGATTGGAAAATCGGCGAAACCTCTCTGTTTCAAGAACGTTAAACTACTGCCCTGTGACTATGCATATCAACATAAGGTTTGGATGACGGGTCCCCAGTTCATTAAATATGTTTCTGAATTTAATGTCGAGATGCGGAAGCAAAATAAGCATGTCATACTATTCGTAGACAATTGTGCAGCGCATCCCCAAGAAATACCAGATATTTCAAACGACTCTCTGGAATTTTTACCTGCAAGCACCACAAGTGTACTTCAACCGATGAATCAAGGAATCATAAAAGTTTTGAAACAACATTATCGCAAACGTATAGTGAAACGAATTCTACATGAAATGGAAATTAAAATTAATCGATCTTCTGTAACTCTCCTCGGCGCCATGAACTACCTTAGCGCTGCTTGGGATGCAATCGAACCTAAAATAATTCAAAATTGCTTTAAAAAGGGAGGCTTCATAATGGACGCCGACCATGATATATATGCAGTTAAAGACGAGTCGTATCCTATAGACGACGAGGACTGGCAAGCTGTTTGCGATCATCTTTCAGAAAACGCACACAGCCTTCAGAACTATCTTAACATTCATAAAGACGTTATCACAAGCAGCGTTAGGGGCATTGACGACATTATAGTGGACATTGTACAGGATGCCGCAGAAGAAGAAGACCCTGATGAAGTTGCTGATGGCGATGTTCAAGAGCACATCTCAACGATAGCTGAAGTAATGGAAGCTTTTAGCACTATCCGCCTATACACCGCTTCAGTAGATACCGCCGCTTCACATGAAGATATATTAAGACACATAAACAAAGAAGAAAACGCTCTTTTATGTAGTCGTTCGTCTACCTGTCACAGGAAACTCGAAGAGTTTTTCTCTAAAACAGAATAAACAGTACATGAAAGTTTATAGTCGTCATAGTGGTGCTCAAGAATACAAATGTTACATTTTTTAAAAACAAAATATCATTATTGGTTTCTTTCATAATTTCATTTTGTGTTTAATATAAGCATAAAGGTTCCTATTAGAAATGTTAAATATATTTTGTAGCTTTTGTTTTAATGCTAACAGTTCTTTTACTTATTCTGATTTGAAATAATAATACACTTTGTAAACACTATGTAAATTTGTGATATTTTATATGAAGGAAACGTTTTTGTACCTATGCTGTGAAGTTTCTATTTTAAATAATACACAAAAATGATTCCCCGCATTATTTAAAGCAAATAATCTAATATTCTCAATTTTAAAATGTCGAAAATCTTCTCCCGCATTTAACGCTTTCCCGCTTTTAACGCTCTTCTAGCCCGGTCCCGCGGAAGAGCGTTATATCCGGGTTTTACTATATATATATACTTTTATATTTAATCAGAAGTTTAGTTAAAGGACGTTATACATTTTTTTTAAGTATTATTTTCTACTTCAGAAAGATAATTTATGTCGATAAAAATGAACGTGAATTAAAACACAAAGAGGGATCTTTGAGTTTCATTAAACATCAGTAATCATGAAAGGAATTCTTCCTCACTTAAGCTGGTTCTCTTCTCTAATCATTGCATAGTACGTTTTCATCTTCATTGTTTGTTATTCACTGTGGAATTAATCAAACTTTACTGATCAAGAATACAAGTAAGAAAACAGATTTCATTTAACTCTATTCGTAATAGGACGATTATATGGATTTTCTGCAACGTTATAATTCCCACATCCGACTTACAGGAACGTATTTTTCATTAATATTAACACAAACTCAAACTCATTTTTTTTCTGTTTCCTTCGAGAAGAGCTTTATTAGTCTTAACATTTTCATTGCGCTTTCAAATTATTCAAGGTCTTCCCCCTATGTCACAATTCGTAATTTTTTCTTTCCTTTTTTTCAAAAAATAGCACATAGCTTAATTTTTAAATAATAATAAACAAAAAATGTTTAGTTTAATGCCTGTATTATAGTATACATTTATATCTATACCGATTTTATCAGGCATTACTTGCGTTGCAAATCATTTTGGGGAAAAAAAATAATGACTATTGGTGATTTCGGACTGCCATCGTCCCGTCCCGAGGGAAAAAATCTTTAGAACAAATTTGGATTTAGGCCTAGACCGATGTAATTAATGTGATCCGGCAAAGGCCAAGTGAATAAGTTTTATGTTGTGTTGTGCAATTGTGAAAGTCAGTGTGAATGAACTGTGAAGTGTATAAATGACCTCTTCATTTCGTCAATCGATTTAAAATCTTGAAAATTTAATCGGTTATAGCGACTCTGATCACAAGTTATTAAATGGTGACCACACTACGTGATTGCTAGCAACCTGTTAGAGTACTATTGATGCCAGGGTGACTCGATTGAGATAGGTCCTTTTAATTATATAATTTTTATTGGGAAAACATTTGAATTATGGATATTGAAAAGGTTAAATTAAAATGATCCACACTTAGAGAATTATTCACAAAACTAACAACAAAAGTAGAAAACACAATACAAAATCCAGTTAATCAAAATTACTTTACTTGAAAATGACATTGAAGACCTTTATGATTTAAAAAATTATTTAGATGAAAAACTTAAAGAGTTAAAAGAATTGTATAATACGGTTAAAACTGAAATTGAGACTAAAGATCTCAAAAAAGAAATCACAGGCAGCGATAGATATCGAGAAAACGGCATAACCTTTAAAATGAAATTAGATTGATGTCTAACATCTTTGTAGAAAGAACATCATTCCGGAAGGCGAAACGAAACTAACCGCCATGATGAAGGGCTGTCTGTTCGGAATGAAAACCAAACTCTTAACAGATCCCGACTAAACATATCTGTATTTAATGGCGATTGTAGTGAGTGGCTAGATTTTTGGAATTCTTTTGAAGTAGCAATATATAATAATAAATGCCTAAGTAAGATTGAGAAATTCGCGTACATGAAAACTTATTTAAAGGTAACTGCTCGGTATATAATGTCGGGATTCGCTTTAACTAGTGAAAACTATGATTCATCAATAGATTTACTCAAAACCTGGTTCGATCGTTCAGACTTGATCATTAGCTCGCATATGAACCAACTATTACTAATTGAACCTGTTAAAGCGATTTCTAATGTAAAAGCGCTCAGGAAAATGTACGATGCTAATGAGATACAAGTTAGATCACTACAATTTTTACTGTGGAGAACCCCTCGTAACAAAAACTTTATTCCCGAAAAAAGAACTGCTTCGGATAATAGGGGCTCATAGACACTCCTTTCTTTTTTATCTCAATGTCAATGTACACTAGGGTGGGCCGAAAAAACTTTTTTTTTTTTTGATTCGCTATACCGCGGAAAACTTGGCTTTAGGATAGCTTAGTAAAATGCAAAAACAAACAGATAATTTTGTACAACCCTGAATGTTTTTATGCAGACCTTATAATACTCTAACATATATTTCAGAAAAAAAAGACTTAGAGAAATGAAAACACATTTTCAGAAATTACCATACCTAGACTTTAATTCATCTAGATCTTTGAAAAGCACTGTGTAAGAATTAATTTATATTTTACAAACATCTACATTAGGGTGGGCGGAATTTTTTTTTTGTGGTTTTTTGATTTGCTCTACCACGAAAAACTTGGCTCTAGCGTAGCTTAGTAAAATGCAAAAACAAATTAAGTGACTTTTTACGTTTGAAGGTACGCATTGCACTTGAATATTTGAAATTTAATGAAAAAGCTGTAGTTTTCTTTCGATTTTTTAAAGCTATAAACGAAAAAGATAAAAAACTGCTATGGTGAAAAGGCTTTAAAAGAAAGATCAGAAAGCACATTATAATAAAAAAAGAAACAAAATTACTTAATTTAGGGTAGCGCAAAGCAATTAAAATATCCTTAAATTGACGAATTCAAGTTCTATTATGAGTTCTTCTACTCTGGTAGCAGTCCAGCGCGACGAGCCCTGCTGCGAATTGGAGCCCGTCAATACTACTTGTACTGACGCTTCACAATGCACTGTACAATACGCATGCGTGTGCTTTATGACACAACGGTTCCTGTGAGTTGATCACTAGAATTTTGACGGCAATGATTAGCAGTGTGTTCTTCTTGTGCGTTTGAATCGCGTTTCTTAAAGACTGATTTAATTAATGACTGCTTAATAAGTGCTTCGATCGCTGTGTTATGGCTGTTTCCAAGGAAATTACTCGCAGTGACTTTAACTTCCCGTTATTTCGCCACCCAAAAGAGTTACCGGTGAATAAACTTCCATCTTATGAAGACGTTCTCAAGTGTTGCTTCCATGATAATTAGAACTTAGCCTTGAAATCAAACAACAGGTCAGTTAATTTTTCTCACGTTTCTATTATTGTGACGCCAAAAGTTGTATCTGTGTTTGATAAAGCTTCAATACTGACAATAACGCCTTACAGAATTGTTCAATTAACAAATGCATGTCATGACAGTTATCGTAATCTTATGGAGTCCTTTAAGCGTGGTAAGGGAAAGTAAAAGTGGAAAAAGAGAGTTGAAGATTTAAAAAAAAATAATCTTTGTTACTGTTTGATGTCTCTGCGTGTAAGTGAAAATGACATTAGACTGCAATTGTAAAATGGTCCCTGAGGTTTGTGAGTGTCCAGTCTCTATTATTTGTAACTGTGAAAAAGCAAACAATATACCCATCATTGAACTAAAATTCTTGTACTTTCAAAGAATGCATGGTATTGGTAAAATTGGAAGTGTGGACGTAAAGGAAACAAAAAAATGTGATTGGATGTGATGGCACTTTTACTTATACGGTGTGGAAAACAGGTGTTATTCACATGGCAGAAGAAGTTAAAAGACCACTACAGTGGGGAGAGGTGGTGGTGTATGCCTCTTACATTTCAATGAGTTGCCATTCCGTCATTTGTTTCAAACTTTAGTTGGTGAAACGACTGGGCCAAGATCGCTAGTCCGATCGGCACGCAGCTCAGGACATGTGAGAAACTTCCAGTGATAAATTTAACAGTGTTGAGTGTGAATTTTCAGAACTGACCGGCAAAATTTAAGCAAAGATCAGCAGTACCTACTGGACATTATTTGTACCATAAAAGCAGGAAGCTGTCCTGAAGATTTTTCTGTTCTGAGCCTGGCACACTATACACTCACTGTGGGTAACGACGGAGAACAGAATTCTCCAGTTGTATTTAAGTATTGAATATCCAACAGACGAGCACAAGATTATAGTATCTTTTCTCCTAAAGTCTTATGTACCTGTATGGTCTAGTATAAAAAAGGGGAAATGCTTCACAAATGGGCCGGAACATGTACTGAAAGTTATAAAATCGTCAAAATTCCTCTCTGAAAACTTGCTGATGGTCATTGAACCAGTAATTGAAAGAAACGCATTTTTTGCCAATCCAGAAAATTTGCTTTTGAGTATGATAGTAGATAAAAGGGATCATATACGAGAGTTATGTTTCAGAAGAATTATAAAGGCTAAAAACTTAGCTTCTAAAAGAAAGTCAATCAGGTGTTTTCAAACATCCAAAATCATTTTTCTAGCTACAGTCTACATCGAAATGATGCACCGGAACTCTACTACACTTTCATCACCAATTTTTTTCTGAGAAGAGCCACCAACGAAGATATTTCGTCTAAGGTCGAATCAGGTAAAACATCGGCCCAGTGGAAATTTGACTAATTCCCATGTCAATCTCAAACAGTAGAACGGTGCGTGAAGCTGGTAACCGAGGCATCATAAAACGTCTTCGGGTCCAGAGATGTTTTTATAAGAACGACACTTTTCTCGAGATCTTCAGTGCCTAGTTTTTCAAGCAAATCTTATTTCAAACTTCCAAAAGATAGTAAAGACAAGTAAAAGACTATATTTTATTACAAAGTGAAATTGCACTCAGGTACAATCAGATAAAGGTAATCAGATCAGGTAATAGTACAATCAGAAAATTAGTTTTTATTTCAATGAAAATTTGTCATTTAAAAAAAAAAAATGCCTTTTTTAAAAAAACATAATCCGCTGCCAATGTGTTGCTAAATGTATTTATTTTTTCATTTATTTATCATTCCTATGCTCTTTTCTACTAAAATATGGCTATAGCTGCTTGTTATATAAGTTATTTGATTTATTTCCATTTATTAGAAAAATGATCAAAATCGTGTTTTTTCTCAAATTTTAAGCCCGATGCGCTACCGGCAAACGTAAAACTTTATTTATTTTGTTATTGCATTTTACTAAGCTACCCTAGACACAATTTCTCCGTGGTATAACGAATCAAAAAGAGAAAAAAAGTTTCTTTTCGGCCCACCCTAACGTACACGTAATAATGTTGACTCATTAGAATCTTAATTTGTTCATGGTTTTAATGTTAGGCGTACATCTTTCTTTCACTTGTGTTTCTGTGAGTCAAAGTACTTGCTTTTAGAATGTATACAATTCACGCCCGGCTGAAATTAAATGTTTATTTTTTTAATACAATAATCAAGATAAATAAATAATGTGTGCGCATCAATTGATCCACCATTGCCTCCAACAGAAAAATACAATTATTCATAAATAATAGAGTAAATACTAATACACATATTTTCTTTTAAAATAAAGATTAAATAAATTTTCTCAAAGATCTAGCGATGATGGAAAATGGACGAACTTCACCCATGGCAGATCAAAAGAAGACACAGGTAAGCGATTATCTTACCTTATTGATTGAAAATGTACTAATTATTTAGAATATAAAGGTCTTTCTATTATGACAAATTTATTTCATGTTAATAATTGCTGGGCGTAGCCACCAGAACGTATACTAATTTAATTTGCCCTGTAATACTTCAAAAAATTCCCGATGAAATGAATCTGCAATATAATCGACAACTGAAATCGGAAGATCACTTTGATATAAGTGATCTGATGGAATATTTGAGAAAGGAAAGTCGCTGTCGTGAAACATCGTTTTTGTTATTAAATCAACAGAGTAGTTTTTCGGAAAATTTAAAACTAATGCAAGTGAGTAATAATCCTTACAATCATACTAAATTCAAGAAACCCATGGAATTATAATCAAAATTAGAAATATACCTCCACAACTTCTGCTTTTTTTCGCAAATGCAGGGAATAAATGTATATTTTGTTCCTATGAATCCCATTCGAGCGAAAATTGCCATTTAAATGTCACTGAAAGAAAAGGGCTTTAATGAAACGAGGGCTTTCTTACACGTGACTTGCCCGCAGGCCCATAATTAAACAATGTTGAAAAAAAAAATTCCAATGTGTGTCGAATTTGTAAGCTACCTCATAGCGTATTAATTTCTGAGTCTCAAAACTTAAGTTCACTTTCCTAGAATGACAAGCGTGATGATTCAGTAACAGAAAATAGTCTTCTCTGTAAAGAGAAAAAGGCAACGAATAAAATTTCGAAATCAGTTCTTTTACAAACGTTTCCTGCGCTAGTCGAAAGTAGGTCAAGTGATAGAACATTAGTTAGATGTTTAATTGATGGAGGGGCAACCCGAACTTTCATTAAGATGGAAATAGTTGAATTTATTGATTTAAAGGTCATTAACAGAGAATCTCTTGTAAGTTATCCAATTTGAAATAAACAGTCTGAAAAACAAATTTATGATATCGTAGAAATCTTACTGAAAATCAGTATTAATCCTAATCAAAAAAAGGAAAATAAATACGGTTGTCATAAATTCTATTACAGGTGGAGAAATAGTAGTACCTTTTATAGGGGTAAGGCATATTACGTTTGAGAGGGAAATTGTGTTGACACTTTGGCACTATAATTGAAGTGCATATTCTGATAGGCGCGGATTATATTTGGGAAATTTTAAGTGAAACAAATATAAGACTTAGTAACAGATTGGTGGCGACAAATAGCATATTTGGGCATGTAATTCAGAGTAAAGAAAGGGAATCAAATTGTAAGGCAGTTCATGTTAGTCATTTACAGGTCGCGGGGATGAACCGGATTACGGAAAAAATAAAGATCTATTATATTATCACTGGAAACACACAACTGCACACAATTTCTAGAACTTTAGCGCATCAGAAAGTATGTAAAAAACGATAAAAAAATTCCATCTATGTATATGGGAATAAAATTAAGATACATAAAAGCGAATCAATTACTAAACAATTTACATTTAGCATTCTTATATTTCAAGAAATGATATTTAAAAAATCTACATTAAATGTTATTTAGTTAAACATTAATTATATTAAGTGGGACATATAATTTTATTTAAATATTTTAGCTTTTTTAATTTAGCACTACATATTTGTTTAATATTTAACTAAATTTATTACAGAAAATTCAGATGTACTAGTTTCTGCTCAATATATTATCATGGCTGCTTAATTTTTCAAAATATACGAAACATATTCTCTGCTTACATTATTATCTCTTTTTATAGCGGAAAACGCAATTCTCTGTTCGTTTAACTTCTAAGTGTCATTCGATGTTTCCGAAGGGTTATTCAAATGTATTCAACTGAAATTCGACCAATTTGTATAACAAGAAGCATTTAGGAATAATTAATTTTTCTACCGATGGAAGAAATACAAGGGAACAGTATCAGGAGCGTCAGAGCTATTCCGCCTCGAAATAAAAAGATGGAGTGACAATGAATGTCTTATTTTGGGATAGATGGAAATTAAACTTCGCTTCGGTGATTTTATTTAAATAATTTTTTAATGTTTCTTTGTAATGTTTAAAATGTACATTTTTTTTCGCTGTATTTAATTTAATCCTTTGAGGATTGTTTAATCATTGTTTAGTAATTTTTAATGTATAGTATTTTTTGCGATTTATCACTGTTTGATATTCTATTCCAAACATGATTGTTTTTATATTTATTTATTATAAGTTTAGTGTATTTAGTTTAATAGTACTTTTTTTCGCACTTTCAGCAAACAAATACATATTTTAATTTTATGCCAAATGTATATATTGATAGGAAAGTTCAATATGTCTTCTTGTTCAATGTCCCTTTATGTCAAACAATAAACTTAAACAAAATTTCCTTCCAAAGTATTTTTTTTTTTTTTTAATGTTTAGAAAAATATTATTTGAAGTTTTCCTCAATCATTAAATACATTCTAGGAAAATTTTGTTCTTTTTTTTAAACAAATGAACGAAATCGTTATTTATAGAAGTTCTGAGGAATATTCATTGTAATAGACGCTGCCGATTTTGTGATAATTATATCACCCATTTCAGTCGATCACACGTAAAGATATAAATATACAGGGTGATTCAGAACTATATGTCAAAATGTAAAGGCAGGTAGAGGGGACCTAAATAAGCAGATTTTGTATAGGAATGTGGGTTCAGAAATGCAGCGTTGAGGCAGTAGATGGCGCTGTTAAGTTCAATGGATGCAAGCGCTTCGCTAGCTTAAGGCTGTTCTCAACTGCTCTGTTCAACAAGCGCAAAAAATTTTGACACATTTACAAATTCCTTTTTTAACAGAAAGATATAAAATTGGAAAGCCTGACCATGGAAGCGATTTGGAATCGAGCTGCGCTTTCCATTTTTGGATCAATCAATTACCTATTAAGTTAGAAGCGATTTTGATCACGTGACGCGTCATTTTCTCCCCTTATTGACTGGATTTTCTTCTTTCGTTCGGAAGTTCAGTTCAAAATGCCAACTTTGACGGTATTTTCTGAAATATGTATTGCGTTTACAAGAAAACGGAAGGAACAGTTCGATGACATAGTTTCTGAATAACAACACCTTCTAGTTTCATGCGTTTCCGAACAAAAATGAATTAAAACTTATGTTAGAAAGTTGACCCTTTGGATTTGAGAACAGTCTTAAGTCGTCATTCGTCATTTAATCGTCATTTAATCGTCATCGAGCAACATGCATCGTTACACTTGCCGACATGCCTTTTATATATGGGGCTAATCAAGGAAATGTTTCGTACCCAACGCACATCCAATAGCTTTTGAGCTTGTCAAAGGACTATCATCTGCTGTTTGTAATACTGCTTCTTCCACTGAAGGAATTCTGCGATAACTTAGAGTGCGCTTATCACGCCTGGAATCATGAAACGATACACTCGCGCGCAACTCCTAATAAAGACCCTGAAATGTTCAGGAATCCGGCAAAATTCTGCATGTGAATCGTTCAATCTAAATCTTTTGAGCAGTCAATCCAATTCCTTGCGCAATCCCATACTTAAAATGCATGTCGACAAGCTCTGCTTTGGTGAAATAATACATGTTCCTCAGAATCCGTGCGGGAAATGACGATTCAAGACAACGAAGACGATTCAACCCTCCACTGCCTCAATACTGAATTTCCGCATCCACATTCTTATACGAAATCTACCTATTTAGATCCCCTCTACCTGTCTTTATATTTTTGACATATAGTTCTTAAATGATATCCTGAGACCATCGGTATAGGTGCGTGTTACCGGAGATGACGTAAGAAGGTTGGGAATTATGCACTAGGATACTCCAAATACACTGGTTATCAAAAATTAAGGAAAAGTCACAAAATGCTAATTTTTAAATACGCGAATTCTCAAAAGGAAGTAATATAATTTGAATAATTACTATCTCTGCAGAACAGCTAGTCCATATAACATCTCATTCAGGTCACACATGGTCACAAGAGTCACAGTCACTACGGCGAAACAAAAAATAGGAAATTCCATACATCTCTTTTATGAGTCTCAAATGACTACTATATGTGACTCCACTGACTGGTCACTGTGACTGCTGCTTTGTGACGAGTCACCAGGTGACTTTGCAATGTCGTTTCATTGAGACTCTCGTGTGACTCTCATCTGGAGATTCAATTTCAAAGTCTTTGTGCACGTTGCATTATGATAAATCACCAAATAATGTCACATTAAAGTCACATGGTGACTTTCTGTCACATGACTTTGTCAAATGGTGACAGAGACCCTACTGTAAAGTCACCACTGTGAAAAGTGGTGAAAAGATACACAGGAGCGATCTTATAATGTTACCATTTTCACTTTTTAAGTACGGAACCCTAAAAAAGCACGTTTTATATTTTAAAAAAGGTTCCGCATACGAAAACATCAATTTTAGGGTTTCGTACTTAAAAAGTAAAAACGGAACCATTATAAGGTCACTCCTGTGTCTGTCTGCTTTATCACAGCCATTTTATTCGTAAAACTATGGAACCTGTAAAGTTCAAATTGCCTGAAGTAATAAAGTCTATTCACCCACATATTTACAGATTATTAAAATTTCACAAATATATTTAAGAAATTGCAGAAGGGCTAATTAAGTTACTTGAAGAAAAAAATCTTTTCTTTGTAGATCGTGTGCGGTATCGTGTAAAGGCTTTCGTGACGCTGAACTCAAAAGTATATTTTTTTAAATGTTAGGTATATTTTCAGAGATATTGTTGAAAATGTACTCAAAAATATGTCCCCCACCCCCGCTATATTTCGGAATCTACCGAAACTAAAATTATGAAAAAAGTACAGGTAGTGGACGTAAATTTAAACCTTGCAGGAAAACTATAGCGAATAATTTAGGTCACATAGTTTTTGAGAAAAGCGCATTTTTCCATTACACACAAATTTTTGTGGATATTCAGCAAAGGTGTTGAGGAGTGCCGGAGGTACTCATAGTAATTAGCCAAGAGAGTAACCATTAAAAACATTGGCGGTTTGAACGTACATAAAAACAGGGACGTCTTACTCAATGTATTATCGTCCTAGATAACAACTTTTAATGATACATTTCTATAATGTAATGGCCAGTAGCAGTATAAAAGCAATAAACGTCAAATTGTTAAAAACAGACTTATTTAATTAGAATTAATCACATAAATACTATGGAATTCGGGACTAATTTGCATTGAGTGGATCTCTCAGTACTCCTCCCGTGTCTTTTAAAGTCAATTAAAAACGTATCTTGAAAAACGCGGCACGTACAAAGGCGGCGTTTCATATATGCGACCTCTTTTCGAAGCGCGCTTAGCATAATGCAAAGTTTAAACTTCGATCAAGGGTTTGGTTCAGCAACACTATAAAAAGAAAACATTATTATTACGCTGAATTTAGTCTTTTAAATTCAAAATGAAGTTTAAATATGCTCTACTTTTATTGTCAGTACAGAATTAAGTTCATCATAAACAGTTAGAATAAGATTTTAAGAAGTAGCTATAAAGAACAGCAACATTTAGTATTATTTATGCTTCATATCTCTTTGAACTTTTACGCTAAAGCCATTCATATTTTTTTAGTATACACAACACTACCTAGTATAGTTTTTTACACAGTCTTAATATTCGTTTAGCAACGATTTTTTTTAATAACTAGGGAGATCTGCCCCTACGAGCTATATCCGCCAACACCCTTTCTGACACCGCAAACTCTAAAAGCATGCTAATTTGATTGGCTTTAAACAAATTTCGGAAGGCAGAATTCTAATTAAAAGACAGAGGCGATCTCCCAGTTAACGGGCTGTTTTCTTCTTTGATTAAATGAGGTCAGTAAAAAATTTGAAAATAAGCTAATAAAAATTAATTAAATAGAGTCTTTGTTTCCCGGTATTTTTTTAACAACGCTCCAAAAAAGTTCTTTTAAAAGACATTTTAAATGAATCGTTTTAAATATGAAGTAAGCTTTACCAAATTTTTCGTTTTCATTTTAATAATCACGTGAAAATACTTATCTGTTAGAAAGGAAATATTATTTGCGCTGTCTTAGAATTCACAACAACAGTTTAAGAGATTATATCAAAATATGAAATAAATGTCTCGCGAAAATATATTTTTTTTAATTTAAACTGTTTGACAATCTTATTATTTGATAATTTTAAATTTAACGTAATTTCATCCGTTTAGACTTTTAACGCATATTAATGAATTTATTGTGTTACAATTTTCTTTTTCTTTTAAAATTCACCTGTAAATATAGTTTTTATGACTTAATTTTCTATATATTCCTGCTCTTAAAACGCAATCATTTAATTCTAATTTGAAAGTTTTTTTCTGTTTATAATAGTCACGTGTAAATAAATTTTTAATCTGAAGAAAATATTATTTTTTGTGCTGTTTTAAAAATTGGCAACAATTTAAAATAATACCCTTTTCTAAAAGATGTAAAAAATATTTCTCGAAATGCTGAAATTTTGAATATAAAGGCAAATAAATCCTCAAAAAATTAATCCAATTAATAAAATAAATGCAGTCTGCACACCGCGCACTTCTAATGTATAAAATGATCTAAAAAATATTAAATTCCTATCTATAGTTTTGGCTCCTATAAAATATTTTTAATGGAACGATTTTGACAAATTTTAACATTAAATATCACTTAAAATAATTACTCGATTTGAAAACTGTTACCATCAGCCTGTTTATCAAACATTTCTCTATAATACAACCGATTTTTATATTTTTATATACAGTTATTTTCTTAATATTGATGAAGAAAGACAGCCTGTCACAAAAAATTAAAAAACAGCTGCGGTGACAGCGTTAATTATTTTTTTAGAACTAGGGTTGCTGCCCCCTACGAGCTACGCTCGCCAACAGACTCTAAAAGTATGCTAATTGGACCGGTTTTAAAAAGATTTCGAAAGATTGAATTATAATTTTAAACACACTGGCGATATCCCTATGAATGGGTTTCTATTCATTTCTCTTTTATTAAGGAATTTTAAGGCCAAATCAGCTGCTATTAAAAGATGCAATGGCTGTTTCCGTCTTTGATTAAAGAAAATAAGTTAAACATTTCAAAATAAACTAATATAAAATGAAATAGGTTAACAGAGTCTTTGTCTCCCGGTATTTTTTAACAAAGAGAAAAGAAAGTTTTTTTTTTTTTTTTTTTTTTTTTTTTTTTTTTTTTTAATAAAACATTTTAAATGTATCGTTTTAAATATGACGTAATTTTCGGCAAACTTTTTTTTCCCTTTTTAATATTTACTTTGAAAATACTTTTGTTAGAAATTAAATATTATTTGCGCTATCCTGACAAAAATAGTCGAAGAGATCATCTCAAAATATCAAATAAATGTCTCGCGCAATTTTTTAATTTAAACTGTTTTGCAATATTATTTTTTGTTCATTTTACGTAATAAGTATAATGTGACGTAATTTATCCTATTTAAGACTTCTAACGCATGTTAATGAATTTATTATTCTACAATATTCCTTCTCTTTTAAAATTTACGTGTAAATATAGTTTTTATGACGTAATTTGCAATGAGTTCCTGCTTTTAATACGTAATCATTTAGTTCTCATTTGAAAGTTTTTTGCTGTTTATAATAGCCACGTGTAAATATTTTTTTTATTTGAAGCAAATATTATTGTTTGCGCTGTTTATACAGTTGGCAACAGTTTAAATTAATACCATTTTCTAAAATATGTAAGAAAATTTGAATTTAAAATAGAAATAAAACTTCAAAAAATGAGTCAAATTAAAGAAATAAATGAAGTCTGCCAGCCCGGAAATTCTAGTGCATAATATGATCTAAAAATGATTAAATTCCCATGTATAGTTTTTGCTCCTGTAAAACTTTTTAATGGAACGATTTTGTCCAAATTTAGTATTAAATATCTCTTAAAATAATTCTTTGATTTGAAAACTGTCTGCATGAGTGTGTTTGTCAAACATTTCTCTATTATACCACCGATTTTCATAATTTTGTTTGCAATATTTTTCTTAATATTACCGAAGAAAGACTTCCGGTCACAAAAAATTCAAAACCGATTGCGTCGTCGGCGGCGGTGGCAGCGTTAGTTACTTTTTTTTTAGTATAAAGAGATAGAAATACAGTTCATAATTCATATATTTATTGTACAAACATTTTGCGAGCTCGAGTAATACCCGCACTTAACCGTTTATTTAGCATAAAATTTGACATAGATTTGAATAAAATCTTACCCACAAGTAGTACGCAAACGAGAGATCTGTCCCAGCTAGCGGATGAGATGTGGCGCGACTCCGCGACCGGGCCACCTCCTGCCTCCTCCGCACCGCCACCTCCACACTCCCTGGAAACAGATTTAGATGCCCCCTTAGCGGGACAAATGAAAGTTTTTATGAAAAAAGGTTTAATTTTGTACTATAACATCAGGAGTGAGCGTTAGAACGACTAGATTATCATACTAAAAAAAAATAAACAATTAAAACAATGAGATTACAAAGTCTGTAATTTAATAGAAATTAAATTAGAATTTTCTAATCAGAAATTGTGGTATTAGACTCCATCTAATTTCCAAGGAGTATACATACTTCTGGGAGATTTATAGAAATAAAGATATATTTTAATAAAATTGTAAAGGAATTAATATTCGGAATTACTTAAAAAACGGAACACATTCATGTCATTTGTTAGTAGCATAAAATCTACATAAAAAGTTAATATATATATTCAATATATTAAAATAACATGCATTAACGGAAAAGTATCCTTTGAAAACGAAATTAAGTTTCATGAAAGTAAAAAAAAAAAAAATATTTAGAGTGTATTCATGAAAACATATATGTATATCTTTATTGGTGTAATATTCATAGAAATGTTTAAAAAAAGACAACAGTACAACTCAAAACATGAAAATAAAAATATTTCAATTTGTTAATGGATTCTAAGAACTGCGAATTTAAGTTTTAAAAAAATCATATATTTTATAAGTATTAAGCTAGGAATAATTCTTGCTAATAAACATTATATTTTATTTAAATTTCATCTTTCCATTTTATAATACATTTTCGTAAAAGTACATGTTTTCTTAGAATGGAAGCAATTTTAAAAGATTATAGATACAAAATAGAGACAACATACTGAGTTTTTTCTATTCATACTCCGGTGGGCAAAACTTAAGCAACAAGCATAATATGCTAATTTTTAAACATGTGAGTACTGAAAAGTAAATGATATAAACATGAGGTGTAGCAAATAGATATTATATCTACAACATACCTAGTTGATGTGACATCTCTTTCATGTCACACATGGCCACAAGTGTCACAGTCACTACGGACAAACAAAATTTGGGATCTTTCCTTCGTCTCATTATTACTCTAAAATGAACATGATATGTTGACTCCACTGAGAAGTAACTGTGACTGTTGTTCTGTGATGAGTCACCAGATGACATTACAACGTGATCATCTTTTGATTCTCATGTGAATGTCATTTGAAGACTCAGTTTTGAAGTCAACTTGAGCATTGCATTGTGCTGAGTCTCCAAATAATGTCACAATGAAGTCACATGGTGACTTTCAGGTGACCGAGACTCTACTCTGACGTCACTATTGCGCTCCTTTATGAAAAGTCACCAGATGTTTTCATTTTCCATCACTTGGGAACTCGTCACAAAACAGCTATCGTAATAATTTTGCAATGGAGTCTCCAAATGACGTTCACATGGGGGGTCACAAGGTGACTTCATTTTAAAATCCTCTGGTGACTCGTCACAAAGCAGCAGTCATGGCGACTTCTCGGTGAAATGATCAAATGAGATTAAGAATAAGATGAATGAAAGATATCACATTTCAGTTCATTGTAGTGAGTGTGAGATTTGTGACTTTTTGTGAGGTCATGTAGACTATCTATAGACTGGCTGTGCTATTAGGATAACACCTATTTTTTACACTTGCTGTTTATATAGCATTTTCTTTTGAGTACTCATGTCTTTAGAAATTAACAGTTTCTGTTCGTTGCTTAAATTTTGCACACTAGTGTATTTATTCTTTGAAAAGAATAGTTAAATGATTTTTTTCTTTAATTTTGCTATAGATTATATAAAACGTATGTACAGTTGTCGAAAAGAAAGCGACGTATGAGGTACATCTCATAAATGTAATCACCAGATTATAACAGATAGATGCGAGAGCTATCGCTTGACCCGAAATTGTGTCTACTTTACGAATACAAATGCAGGATGTCTATAAAATAATGTCCCAGTTATAAATTTTAATAATATCAACCGTTAGAGTTGCAGTCTGTTCAATGCCACAAATAAAGAGTAAATTTAACAGTTTTAGATAAGCGCATGCACGAATACTGCTTTGTTATTTAATCGCTTGCATTGCCACAGACGAAAAATGGCGACTCCTGAGCGTAAAGCATTATTGCTGGGCTGAATATTTTTAAAAGCCGTTAGAGCCATGCAATTTTTACTTTTGAGGCTTAATAAAAGATCATGTCTATATTCCGCCGCTACCTAATGATTTGCCAGAGTTGAGACACAGAATTGGAGAAGGAGAGGCTATTGCTTCCATTACTCCGGACTTGTTAACCGAAGTGTTGGAAGAATGGGATTTCAGATTGTATGCGTACCATGTAAATAAAGGGGCACATATTGAACATTTATAAGAAAAGCTAGGTTAGTTTACCTTCAATTTTATGTTTGATTTGTTGTAAGTAGTCTAAATTAAACTGTTAAAATATACCATTAGGACTTTTATGGACACCCTGTACAATATTTGGAATAAAAGAGTTTGTATACATAATATCAATCTAGCAACGTAAACAAGTAGCGCCTTATTATATTATAATTTTCGAATGGTAACACGAATTTTCTACACTATATTTGAGTTGCAAGGATCAGACATACCGGAAAGAGGTACAATGTGTATACTTTTTCTTAAATTATCATTGGGTTTTAAAAGAAAATTTATTTGGGATTTATTATAAAATAAAAAAAATGAAAAAGCGTCTTATAAGGAGAAAGTTCAGAAAAAGTTAATTGATTACCAGAAAAAATCTATAGATATTCTTAATGCGTGCTATACCCAGTTTGTAAAAAATAAAAACAGAATCCAGTGATTATCTAATATTATATCGCTCACCCGAAAGAAAAATGACACATCTCGACAAAAAAAAAAATTTCACAGGAGGAGCAAAAGAAAATCTGGATGATTTTACTGTAACATGAAATTACAGCACTTAGTTCAGCAAGCGGGAATAAAAACGTGCATAAAAGCATACGGACCTTTAGAATGAAGACATAGGATGAAGTTTGGAGGGTTGGGTAATTTTACCTCTTCACACAATCAACCTCTCTTCTGTGGTCACAAATGGACATACAGCGTAATAAAGTGAGTTCCAGTATAACTACATTTATGAAACTGTTTGTGTAATAAGATGTACAGTCGTGGGGATAAAAAGTAAACACCCCCTACTAACTCCTCAACAAATTATCGTAGACGAAAGTTACAGATACCGAATGATTGGAAATAAAGTCTACTTTTAAATGATATATATAAAATTTGTTTAGGGGCCATCTACATATTAAAACGAACCATAACTTTGTTTTTTTTTCAATAGCAGTACACAATTCTGGCAGCATAAATGAACTCTAGACTTTTCAATTAGTCTAAAAACAAATTTTTATGCAATTCGAATCTTAAGTTTCTGAGAAATTAATTATTTTTAAACGAGTGTATTTTAAGGGCTGTATCCAAATTGAAATTCGGAACTCGATTGTTGACCGAGAGAGCTCCCATCTTCATCAAGGCACCTTAAGAAGTCAATGAAGCCTATTAGATTACAGGATAGCATAAGAAATTTCAAAATATTTAGTCACTTCTATCATAGACGGCCCCTTAAACCATCATTTTGCCGTTTTTTAAGCATAATTTGAAAACTACTTGGAAGAAAAATGTGAAATTTTGGATTTCCATAAAGCAGGACTTAATAAATCTGAATCCATCAAAAAAATTGTAGGTTTCAATTCATAATTTTTTTAATATTAATTTCATAATTCATAATTCATATCAGAAAATTATAAAAATTGCAAATTCAACGTATTTATGTTTGGGTATATTAGTATTATTGCTACACAAAAACTAGGACATTAGGATCATAATTTCAGAAGTTATAAATAAAAATATGAAAATGTAATTTAACATTAGAAGCACTAAATTTTGACTGTTTATAATTCAAAAACTTATCATTCAAATGACTTGAAAATTGGTTTCTATGCATAGTTTAAACCAAAGTTTTGAAATATCTCATTAAAATTGGGTATTGCTGTTGAAAAAACTGAAGTTTGGATTCGTTTTAATATGTAGATGCCCCCCTAAGCAAATTTTATGTACGTCATTTAAAAGTAGACTTTATTTCCAATCATACGGTACAAGTAACTTTCGTCTACGATAATTTGTTGAGGAGTTAGTAGGGGGTGTTTACTTTTTTTTCCACGACTGTACCTATGACTGACCTATTAGTAGAATAAAACGTAAAATGAATTTTCGCGAGATATGTCTCTTTTCTTGCGAGCGAGTGATATTTCATGTGTATCACAATGATAAGGAAGATTTTCCTTAGACAGTTGAAAAGTAAAATTTATCTATACCTTGAAGAATAATTACCCAAAGACTGCGTTTATTTCGCGACTGTATAGAAGTTACTTTATGACAGATGGTCTAGTTTTCGTATTTCGAATTTTCCGCCGTAACGGCGATGGCAGAAAAACAAACAGCAGTACCATCTTCTAGTACGGTGTCCTGTGTCATTTAACGGCCATTTCCTGAAACTGCAACATATCGCTTGTTCTCTCTGGCTGGTGTACAGTTGAAACCTGATATTGCGTTGTTGTCTGTAAAACCAGACACTTTGTGTTCTGAAACCTAAAGCATAAAAGAACCACCTAACATGGGTAAATATTCTTTGTTGTTATTCTATAAATTAGACTGCGGAGTAAAATAAACTTTGTCGAGTGATATTTCTGTGAGATGTAACAACATAATCAAATTATAGACACTTGATGGGGGCTACTTTTTCACACACCTACACTGACAAAAGTAAAACTAATAGATTTCCGTTTAAAAAATAAAGACATATTTTACGTTTTCAGTGACAAGAAAAAAGGTGAAAAATTATGAGATCACATAAATGTAAACCGTGTTCTCATTAATACCGGAATTAAACGTATAGTTTAATCGTTTGCGAAGAATCCGTTCAAAATGCCAAATTTCACAGAATTTTATGAAAGATCTTTTGTATTTACCAAAAGTTGAAAACCTTTTTTCCATTACATAGTTTCTGAATAACAACAGCTTCCAATTTCACGCATTTCCGAAAGAAAGTGGTTTCAAAAATGTCCCAAAAAGTAGTCCTTTTGGATTTGAGAACAGCCTTAACACTTTCCAACATAGTTAAAAGTGTTTATGAATTCGGTTTTTCTTGTTGTCTGTCTGTCAGTATTCTAATTCACGTAAATATGCTCGGATTACTATGTAATTTATGTATGATATTGAGGATCACTGTTGCATGTTCTGTATTAAAAACGAAGGGACACTGAAAATAATCCGTTACAATGTAGTCTATGGCGAAAACCATTTGAAGTGAATTTTAATAATGTTGAACTACTTCAAACGTATTGAAATATATATATATATATATATATATATCACAGATATTTACCGCAAGATATTCGCTATACAATAGGGTGTGCCTAGCATTTAAAGTTCATTTACAGGTACACACAAAATTATTTGTTTACAGTACTGGCTATGAGTAGAAATTGTTGAAAGTGCGTTTTTGGTTGTGGTATGCGTTTTTAATTAAAGTTTTTTTTTTTACATTTTACTTGTTGTGTATAAAATATATACATCGTAATCATGAGTGTACATAAGAATTCGAGTATATTTCGGCTTATTGATGGAAGTTACAGAAGGGGGACTTCAACTGTATATTACATTTTCTAACAGAACTAAATTTTTGCATTCATTCAATATTTTGTATACGAAATCTGTAGATCAAATATAGGGATGCACAAAGGCAATTGTACATTTTTTCAACTATTGATCAAAATTTCAGAAATTGAGTTTTCAAATGTTTTATACTTTTTTCGAATTATTCACTTCCGCCTTTACTTTTTTCAATTCCTACTATTAGTTCACACTCTACCTATATTTATTTATTTATTTATTTATTTATATATATATCTTGTTCAAATTTTCAATCGTTAGTAAAATGCTTATTATTCATCCTATGAAGTTGAAATAATTTTTTTTAATTGTACTGGATGACAATTGATGTTAATACAATTTTTTCAAATATTAATTCATTAATTAAATTTTAATTAATTAGTTTTTGTTTTACATGGGAGACAAAATGGTGGCCATTGGTTATTGAAGCATTTAATGCATCTTCATATCTATAAGGGGGGTTACCATAGAGGGGGGGACCCAATTCTGTCGCCAAATACCGCCAAGTTTGTCGCTAACTTGGCGATATATCGCCAAATTTGGCGACCAAAATGAGTCGCCAAAAGTGATGCCAACTTGGCGATATCGCTAATATTTCGCCAAATTCCCATAGACTTCCATTATAAACCTACTTGCTTATAGAAAACCAACAAATTGAGATGTTTTAATGCAACAAAAACTACTATTAGCTTAAGGGATTATATTAATTTTTTCTTTGATGACCTAAGTAGGAACTGACTTTAAAAATAAAATTTTTATATTACTTGTTTTAAATAATTTTAATAATGTTTATATTGTTACAGAAATTTGAATATTATAGATCATATTGGGTTCAAAACTTTGTACTCATATTGCTCAACCACAATTTATTTGTAGTGTCATGCAAAATTTTTACATTCTTTTTACATTTTCTTATAACCACTAAGGGGCTCTGCCCCCTACGAGCTACGCTCGCCAATCCCCCGTTCAAACACCCCAAACTCTAAAGGCACGCTAATTTGATCGGCTTTAAAAAATTTTCGAAAGAATGAATTATAATTAAAAAAAAGTGACGATCTCCCTGTTAAAAGGAAGTTTTCGTCTTTAACTAAATCAGATCAGTAAAACAAGTGAAAATAAGCTAATACAGGGTGTCCAGCGAATAAGACCCTGATTTCAAAATTAAATATCTCACAAACAAAGATCAATAGAATTATGCGGTAAACGGTTTCTTTATTAGCTAAGTCGTAAAAATGTGATACAGAAGTTTAAAATTTAGTTACAAAAACCGTTAACAGATGGCGGTGTAATATGCCTATAAATTGTGCTACGAAGTCCAAAGCGATCAGTTCGAGGCACTTCAACTCATTTGGAGGAGCCGATGCTGATTCGACTCACTTAATTGATGAGTCGACATAGTGACTCGACTCTCCACTCACTAGTGGAAGTAACATTGGTTGGTTGTAAAGATGACGCAATTCTATTTTTCGCATCGCGGATAAGAAAGTTTTTGAGTGTAGGCTTGAATTATTTTGGTTTTAATTTTACATAAAAGAAGATTTTTATATTAGACTTTGTTGGATGAGAGTTGGGAACTGTCAAACTAAAGGTCTGCGCAGGCCCAAATTTATAATCCCTGGCCCTGCCAGCCAATAGAAAAATGTTCGGCCCACCTATGTATAAAATTAAAAAGTTTAACCCATACAAAAACATTAATGGCCCATCTCGGTATAAAACTGGTCCTGCCCGGAAGAAAGTTAAAATATCGGCCTGAACCCGTCCGTTCCCAATAAATTTCTAGAAAGCATAAATTTTTACGTCAATCTGGTTATAAAATTGTTCCGTACGAGGAGTTCTGATCAAAAATACTTATTTTAGCTTTTATTTTCATGTTTATAATCTTCATTTTTAAAGAAGAGACCTGTGCTGCGATATTTATGTTTTTAATGAATGTTTTTTTGTATGTAAATGTTTCAGTTAAATTTAATATCGTTAATCCATATTCTATGCATTGGAGATTTAACAATCTGAAAAATTCTATATAGTAAAATCGTCTAAGACGAAATTGCTTAGGAATGAAAAAATATACGTTATAGACAAGTTTCTTTCTGTGCAGGTTTAAATATATTATATACTTTTCCTCACATATTATTATTATTATATTCATTTTTCATGTAACAACACATTTTTTAGTTTAAGACAGCATTCTGTCATACACAGGTTCTTTTTCGCGTGTTTTATCGTATTTTAATTTTATTGCCTAGAAATGGCTAAGAATAAATTTTAAAGTTTAATTGTACAGTAATATGGCAAGAAGTATAATGGCAATTTAAAAATATATGCATTTTTTGCAAAAAGTTTTGGGTCGGGCCAAATTTTACTGATTTTTGCGCGGACCAGACCAGGCCAAGACAATAATTTTCGTACGGCCTGAACCGGCACTTAAAATGTCGGCCCTTGCAAACCTGGGAAGAATAAAGCCAGTCCCGGATGTGTACTGAAAAATTAAGTTCGGCTCAACGCGATGTTTCAGAAAAAAGAAATGCCCTAGCTTGGTCCGGAAATAGCAATAACTAGACCCTTTCCAAGCCTTCAGAAAAGAAATAAGGCCCTGTCCGACCCCAGTGCTGCGAAACATTGGCCCTAGACCTGCAGACGGGCTGGCCCGGTGCACACCTCTAAGCCAAACTGTAAAATATAGAAATATTTTTGTTTAATCCCGTATCCCTCATGTCTCAAAATTTACCTTCTTTTTTGACTGGGAGTGGAAGGTTTTCAGGAGTTATTTTTTATATATATCAAGATTTAAAGGTTTAAATTTTCTGTGCTGAAAAGAAAACGGGAAACGTATTTTTTTATTGTGTGTGTGTGTATGTGTGTGTGTGTGTGTGTGTGTGTTTGTGTGTGTGCGTGTGTGCGTGTGCGCGGGGAGCGCCCCCCGCCCACCAACCTGATTCCGAATGTACTGAAACTAAAATGATGAAAAAAAATTAGGGGCAATAGTAGTGTATTCAAACTTTGCTAGAATATTATAGCGATTACCCTCGGTCACATAGTTTTGGATAAAATCGTATTTTTCCGTTACACACAAACTTTACTTTGCGGGGCTCAGAGGCAGCATTTTTAACTATAAAGTTATAAATTTGACAGGCCTGACTGTTGAGGCGATTTGGAATCAAATAGCTTTTTTCATTTTTTTTACATAAATAAATTGCTTATGAAGTAAAATGCGATTTTTGTCACGTAACGGCAAGTTTTTCTCTTTCCGTGATATCGTGTACGAAAATTCGTTTAAAAACTCCAACTTTGACAGCATTTTTTGAAAGATTACGAGATTATACACGTGATAGATAGGATTAAACAAGAATACTTCTATATTGTACAGTTTGGCTTAGAGGTGTGCACTGGCCCATTCTGTGGGCAGGGCTATGGCCATTTTTCGCAGCTCTGGTGTCGTACAGGACCTTACTTCTTTTCTGAAGGCTTGGACTGGGCCCAAGTATTGCTCTTTCCGGACCGGGCAAGGGCCTTTCTTTTTTCTGAAAGATCGCGCCGAGTCGAACTTAATTTTTCAGTACTGATCCGGGGCTGGCTTCTGTGAAGGCGCCTACCTTCACATATTCATATTAAGACCTTTCCTCTTTCCCCCCTTTAAAATCACATTTTTTTAAATTCTTAAATTTAATTATCTGTCTGCATTCGGATTCAATCTGTTTTTAGCGCTCTTTTCACTTCATAAATGAAGCATTCAATTCTCTGTCTCTTTAATATTTTAACCGCAGCGCACTGCAGTTAAAAGAAAAGAAATCATTTCCTTTTCTCGCCTAATAACTGGATTCTAATTTTCATCCTTCTGCCTTAGTTTGATGATATGCAGAAATTAATCAGACATATTACTTCTACATTTTTAGCCGTTGGTCCAGATGTAAGATATTAGTCATTTCAGTTATTAACCCTGTCTTTATTTTGTTTTGTTTATTAACGGGCGCTTCGGCCGCTTCCCATGAGAACTTTGGCAAACCTATCGAATGTCCTTTTGCGGTTTATGTGCTATAATTACTAAGTAATCATCTGGCGTTAAATAGTTCTTATTAATCTTCTACATTCCCCATTCAATTTCAATTATTGTACTTTGACCACATGTCTTCCTCTCTTTAATCTCGCCATATAGTATATATATTTGGCGAAATTGTGTATGTAAGCTTGCCAACACTCCAGATTTCGAGAAAGTGTATTTTGGAGTCAGACTAGCTTCTGAACTCGCATGATGTGAATAAAAAAAATTGTAACGCTTCGCTCCCTTCTCCAACATTGGCCGTGTAATTCTCGGCGGTGGTGGAAACGATCCCGGTGCACAATAAAGACCTTCAGAAAATTTCTACCTTTTATTATCTCAGCAGTTCCTTGCCTCGATCTTAAAATAATTAACAATTGATTTTTTTGCCTTAGAGCCTGTATTGAAGCTTAGCAAAATGAACCACCTGTGCAACAACAAATAACTACTTTACAAATTCTGGATAACTCCTTAACAAACACTTGGTGCTTAAGGCCGGCATTGCCGAGGTTACATTTGGAGAAGCGGAGCACGTGATATATATATATTTCTTATTCAAAATAATTACTAATACTGGATTATTACAAAAAAACTGTTCAATTTTTGTAACAAAAAAACTGCAAAATTCATGGACTATCAATTATGGACTATGTTCATTACAGTGGCTGTTTGCACGCTTACCTAGCCTGAAATGTCCACTACCCCGGTACTGAGACGCAATAATTATGACACCTGTAGTACCCGATTAGCCAGTTTGATCTTTGAGTGTGCTATCCAAAACAGATGTCTGAAACTATTTTCTGCTATTCCAGAACAGAGGTTCAGTGAATGTTGCCTGCTATACAAAAAAAAAAAAAAAAAAGAAAAGAAAAAAAAACTGGTTCCCGTGATCCTGAATTAAGGTGAAAATGAAAGACGCCCTCGTACAGCACTGTACCGCAGATTTCCTGGTGGTCATCGGAAAATCCATGCATCCCCTTGCCGGGGGATTCCGTCACAAAGTCCGCCAAACACCTCCTCTTTATTTCCAGCAAGAAGAGAAAGGAATAAATTATCATTCACGATGACTCAAAGTATATTTTTCTCTCGCCGCCGAAGCAAGATTTTTGTTTTTTTTGTGTGTGTTGGAGGGATGCGCCGTTTTACAAACTTTCAGTAGTCGCAGCCTTTTTAATTATTCATCGCTTCTGTGAGTTGTGTTTTGAGACATCTGCAAATGAACGTGTGAATTTAAGCAACTGATTGATTTCACAAAATTAACATGAACGTTGATTGCTAAAAAAAAAAAAAAAAAAAAAAAACTTTAAATACAAGTAAAATTCACTGGGGGCGCGCACACAAAATAAATAATTTTCCCTTCTCTATAAAAATATAATATAAGGTGAAAACACAAGAAATTAATTACATAAAAAAAAAGTCATTTTTCTTGTCTTTAGTATAACAGGTAAGCTATTCTTTTTTTTCCTTTTACAGTATTCAAGTCATGTTACTCCCATAACTACATTTTATGGCTCCTATGATATAGAGGCATGCTAAATTTAAGTAATTTAAAGTGGTATGAACTCTGGACAAATACATCATATAATTTTTTTTTAAAAAAAGGGCCAATGAAAAGAAATTTGAAATATTACTTTTGGTTCTTGTACCTGTATTTTCTTTAATGTATAAAATTTGATAGTTAGATGGCAAGTTTTATATATATTTACAGTGTAAATTGTAAAGTATTTTTTTTCCTTTCTTGCACTTTTAAAGGTAATGTTTGCTCTCTCCTTACCAGTTTTGTGCTTGTGCTAAAGGCAGAATTATACTTTTATGTTGATTCCTAAGTAATACAGTATAAATACTGTGTGATTAATTTTTTTTTTTGCTACCTTTTAACAGTGGATATTGAAAATATTAAAGTATTTCAAATAATGATGTTTTAGTTACGAGGATTGATTTTGCTATATATATATATTGAGATAAAAAAAAATATGTAAAAAAAAAAAAAAAAAAATCCTCATGACTGGATTATATTACTCTTTTAATATATATCTATATATATTAGTTTTGATGGCTTCTTACTAAAAATTAAGCATTTATTTTTATTAGTAACATGCTAAGATTTTGTATGTCTAGGGATGCACTGCATATCCAGTTCAGTTTCAAAGTTTTTTTAAAATTTAGATAAAAGATTGTCCAAAATATTTTTCTTTCTTTTCACATTTCCGATTCTTATTTAATTCATTATATATATTTTTCGGTGTGACACAATGTTGAAATTCTGAGATGAGATGTTGTTTTTCTTATCTCCATTGGCCTAGGATTGCTGAACATGGTTGCTCTCGCTTAATTTCTTACATCTTGGCGCTGGTCGCAATTTTCCCTTTTTAGATATTATGCGTCTGCAACTGATATGTGTCGCATTGCATTTTATATAAAAATGTTATATATTATGATCACAGACAAAGTTTTTATTATTTTGGTTCGTGTACTTTTAAAACTCAGCAATCTTGTTCTAATCAGGCAGTCTGATGGTGAAAACCTTGTTAGATAAAAAAAGGGGCATTGTGTATAAAAAAAAAAAAAAAAAAAAAAAAAAAAAAAAAAAAAAGATAAATAAAATAACTTAAGGTAATTTTTTTTTTCACAGAGCTTAATGTAATTTTGATACAAAAAAATGAGGTAAAAAAATGAAAAAGCTTAAACTGATACTGGACTGATATTATTATTATTATTGATTTTTTTTTCCTTACTTGTTTTGCTTAATATGTTTCTTGTTGTAGCACTTCCTACAGGTAATTTCTTTTTATATATAACATTTTATATGTTTTTTTTATGTGTATATTATATGTTTTGTCAGTCATCCATATCAATAAGATATGAAAATTTTAATACTCTAGATTACTATAAATATAGGTCTTGCAACTTTTATACTTAAGGATAAGCACTAGTGACATATATAAAAAAAGAGAGAGGATGGGTAACCAATGAGAGGACCAGTAATGGCAGTTAAATTTGCTCATTATTTAATCTTTTTCAGCTGGTTGCTACTAATTTGAGAAAATTACATTTGCGATCTAGACAGTACACTGTTCTGTTTATATACATCTCTTATAGTCCAATTTACACGGATTTTATACATTTTTATTCACGTCTCATTAATTTATTTCTATAGCATAAGTTAGGCTACTTTGTTTTAAAATATAGCTCGAGTCATCATATCTTAAATTTTTTTTTTCATAAAAAAAGTCTCTTTTTCCTTTTGATTTCTATTTCTACTTTATAAAAATTTTTATAACATGAGTCGTAAACATTTTATGCATGTGTTAGATATCAGTATGCTTGTTACTGCATACACACACAATTTACACGCGCACTACATTTTACATGTGATTATATTACTTGAGGTAAATTTTTAATTATTGTTTCCTGTGTTGTGTAAGTGCTTTTTTTTCATTGCGCTATGATCCGGAAATAGCCCAATTATTAAAGGTGTATGTTTCAGTTTTGGCTAAGTGGATCGGCCGTCCACTTTCTCAAAAGTGGAATATATTATTTACATGATACAAATGTTCAATACCTCACATTAATTTACAAGGCGTCCGCGCTCTCTTTTATTTTTTTAAATGCATAATGACGTATCTCTCGTACTATTTGATACTCCGTACATGTTTTTTTTTTCTCTCACTCTAGCTTACTATGGGCAGATAGTGAAGTTAGATGTTTGTCTGCATCAATTTTTTTTTAATCTCATGTACACATTTTTATGATTTCAAGTTTAACCTGGTACTACACACACACACATATTTACATTTGCACTTCATATGGTCTTGTTTTGTAATAATTTTATGACACTCACCTTGGTTAAACATGGTCATGATTCTGTGTGCTTGTACATTTTTTTTACATACTTTCTCAACATTAGTGTACATTTTCACAAATACATAGTTTTACACTATTTTAAAGTTTGCGTATTTTTTTGTTGCCTTGTCATTTTTTTATTTTCGGAATGTTACTGAATTTTTTACATAATGTAATTCAATACAATATTTGCACATGCATCTTAAATTTACATGGATGAGTTAATTTCTAGCTGGTATTTTTTTACACATTTGTTAATTTTGTTGTTTACGCGCGGCTGGTGACTCGTTGCTATTTTATTTATAACATAAGGTATTTTATTATAACTGACATGATATTTGATATCATTGAAAATGTTGTTTTTATAAAATTTATTCAAATGCATAATGTGAGCTTTATGTACACTTTACTTTTTTTTAAAAAAAAGGCTATTCACATATAGTCATTAAGCTAAATCCTTGGCAATTTCTCAGATTAAATTTTTTTTAGTTTGTGAGTTATAGTCTCACAGGTGTCTTGTGACGGATACATACACTCATATACCATAAAGTATAAAGCTTGGTATTTTGCTATTCATTTTTTTCTCTTTTCCATCCCGTTACTTGGAACATGCGTGCCTAGGCATTACTTCTAGATTTTAGCGTAGAGTTATGCAATCTGTCGTGCACTCGTACATTGTATGCACACTTCTTTTTAACGTGATACAGTAATAACTTTGGCAGATACACCTTTATTTTAATTTTTAACCCTTAGTTAACCATTTATGCAACTTTTTTTTTTCTTTTCACAAGTAGTTCATGTGTTGGATGTTTATTTATGTTACACAAAATTTGCTCAGTTAGAATACAATTTTGTTCATTCATATACATACATTACACTAGTTCATGTGTTGATTTACATATTTTGTTCTTTTGCTTTTACACATTGTACTTTGCTTACGATCTATTCGACAGTATTCCTTTTTTTTTTTTTTCTTACAAGTAGTTCATTGAGTAATACACACTGGCTGGTTTAGAGTATAACCAGAGTTTTCACACATTACACGGAGTTCATTGCCTTTATTAACCCTTATTCATTACATTTTGGTGATTAACTCACTAATTATGTAATTGAATCTCACTCGTATGTTAGTGTTTTGGGTTATCACACACATACTGTCCGTATATTTTGTTAGCAAATGCATAAAAAACGTTAGTTCATTGAGACATTATTACAAGTAGTTCATGTGGAATTATACAATTTGTTCATGTGTTTACTTACACGTTGTGTATGCTTGCGTACACACTTGTTCATGTGTTTTTTTTCATTTAGTTCATGAGTTTGTGGTTTCTTTTTCCCCTCCCTTCACACACATACAGTTTTTTTTCCTGTTACTTTTCTATCTTTTAAAATTTACATCATGTTTTAATATTAAAAATATTTCATCAGTTTTTTTTTATATTTTTTTTAATTTTAACAAGGTTGTGTTTTTTTTTATGTGTTTGCATAATGTCATAACATATCAATGACACATCACTTTGTCTAGGTACAAAGATTTTAAAGTTACTAAGAGTTATCCGTCACATGACATGTTAAACTACACACACATTTCGAATCTGTTTACTTTTAACATGCAATATTTTTTTAACACTTTCATTAGATACATCTTACTTGAAGGTGGCAGATCTAGTAAGGTGTCTTGTCACACTATATTAAAGCGTATGCAATTTCTTAGTAGATGTTTTTAATATTTTGGCCAGGTGTTAAATTTTAATAAATACACAGATGGTCTATGCATGAAAATTCAGCAAAACTAAAACCTTTGCATTTTTCTCATTTTTCTTCTCCTCGTACATTTATTTTGAGTCTCACTGGGTGTCGGGTGAGAATTTTTTTCACACGCATGTGTCAGGATTCTAAGGAAGTTTTTTTTTTTTCTTTTGGTAAACCACACTTCTTTTTCGATATTTTGCAAGAGACAGTTTATCTTTTGCGGTAACACTCCTTTTTCTTTTTTGTTTATTTAATGTAAAGGTATGGATCCTGTCAATTTTACACTGATGCGTTTTGAGTAGATATATATAGATATTTTTTTTTTCAACGAATGCAGCAATATCTTATGAAATTCACAGTAAAAAAAATTAAATTTAACCCTTTGGTAGCGTTTTTTAAAAAAAAAAATACGGTACACCTTTTTTTCTCTTCTGTTACATTTTGCTGTTTGGTGCTTGGTGCATGTAGAGAATTTTTGTTCATAGTTAACACACACAGTAGTTCATAGTTTATGTTAGTTCATAAAAAAAAACCCTTACACGAGTTCATAGTTTTGTCAATTCTTTGCGTGCATCAGGGACTAATTGTCACTGTTTTTACAACTGATTTTCAAAACACTTAGGCATTTTACTTCATTGATACATTTCTTTGGTTCAGTGTTATATTTTTTTTTCACTTGAGGTCACTGTGATACACTTCTAGTGTTCATTTGTATACTAGCACACGTTTGTTATTTTTTTATGCTAGATATTTAAAAAAAAGGGTTTCCTTTTTGGTAACTTTACAGGATTACACTTTACTTTTATTTTTTCATACGGTACCTTTCTTGGCCATTCAAGGTATTTCACGTGATAAGGTAGTTTTCTTATGCACGATTTTCCAATCACTCAGTACACAGGTGTGCATTATTTTTTAGTTTTTGTTATGCTCATTGACACATGTGGTTTATTACTGGTATATACCAGTCGTAACACCTAACGGTGTTATTTATGACTACATTCACACACACACACATACTTTTTTGTCACCTGTTGTATAATGCTTATTAAATTTCATTAAATTTAATGTAAATCTTTTTACCATTTTTTTTCAAGGGGTACTTTCTCTGGAAAGTTGTTACTACCTCTTGTTTATACCTTATAGGAGTGCAATATGTTTTAAAATTCACTTTACTTAAATTAGGTTCTCAGTAAAACACATTCAGTCCTTGTTTACTAGATAACATTATGGCAACTTTCAATTTACAACAAATAATTTAACCCCATCTTCCTCTCCTTTTACTAGTTACATTACTTTTAAAAACTAGAGATGTCACAACTAGTGCTGAAAAGGTTACAATTTTATATTTACTATATTATGTAATGTTTTGTATTTATATACAGTTCATGTCTCAAAATATTTTTATAAGTTGGAGTATGACCAACTTTTGTAGCAATTGTGGAAATTGCTCTTGCTTGCAGTGAAAGTTCAAGCAATTTATATATTAAAATCTTCTGGAACTTTATAAAAAATAATGGTGTGCACACGTTAAAAAAAAAATAAGAAGAAAATAAGAAAACAGCTGTCCAGAAGTATTCACTGCAGTTCAAAAAATTTTCAATATATTTTATTTTGGCAAGTCTTTGGTACCAACTTGCTTTGTCATGCTTATAGGCATGCTTTTTATATGAGACATGATTTATTTGTTCCTTACATATTTAGTATTTCTGTATATGTTTATAAACTGTTGGCCACCGGGTTCCCGCTACAAAATATTACATTTTTACATATTGTTCTTTATGTGCAATGTATTTGAGAGAAGACATGGGGTCAATTTTTTTTCTCTCGCGGTTCACTTCGTTCTTTTTCGGCTGTTGGGGAGATATATGTGAAGGCGCCTACCTTCACATATTCATATTAAGACCTTTCCTCTTTCCCCCCTTTAAAATCACATTTTTTAAAATTCTTAAATTTAATTATCTGTCTGCATTCGGATTCAATCTGTTTTTAGCGCTATTTTCCCTTCATAAATTAAGCATTCAATTCTCTGTCTCTTTAATATTTTAACCGCAGCGCACTGCAGTTAAAAGAAAAGAAATCATTTCCTTTTCTCGCCTAATAACTGGATTCTAATTTTCATCCTTCTGCCTTAGTTTGATGATATGCAGAAATTAATCAGACATATTACTTCTACATTTTTAGCCGTTGGTCCAGATGTAAGATATTAGTCATTTCAGTTATTAACCCTGTCTTTATTTTGTTTTGTTTATTAACGGGCGCTTCGGCCGCTTCCCATGAGAACTTTGGCAAACCTATCGAATGTCCTTTTGCGGTTTATGTGCTATAATTACTAAGTAATCATCTGGCGTTAAATAGTTCTTATTAATCTTCTACATTCCCCATTCAATTTCAATTATTGTACTTTGACCACATGTCTTCCTCTCTTTAATCTCGCCATATAGTATATATATTTGGCGAAATTGTGTATGTAAGCTTGCCAACACTCCAGATTTCGAGAAAGTGTATTTTGGAGTCAGACTAGCTTCTGAACTCGCATGATGTGAATAAAAAAAATTGTAACGCTTCGCTCCCTTCTCCAACATTGGCCGTGTAATTCTCGGCGGTGGTGGAAACGATCCCGGTGCACAATAAAGACCTTCAGAAAATTTCTACCTTTTATTATCTCAGCAGTTCCTTGCCTCGATCTTAAAATAATTAACAATTGATTTTTTAACTTAGAGCCTGTATTGAAGCTTAGCAAAATGAACCACCTGTGCAACAACAAATAACTACTTTACAAATTCTGGATAACTCCTTAACAGCTTCCATCTTCCCAGGTTTGCAAGGGCCGACATTTTAAGTGCATTTTAAGTGCCATATTACTGTACAATTAAACTTTAAATTTTATTATTTTTAAAGAATAGCCATTTCTAGGCAATAAAATTAAAATACAATAAAACATGGGAAAAAGAACCTGTGTATCACGGAATTCTGTCTTAAACTAAAAAATGTGTTGATACATGAAAAATGAATGTAATAATATGTGAGGAAATGTATATAATACATTTAAACCTGCACAGAAAGGAACTTGTCGATAATGTATATTTTTTCATTCCTAAGCAATTTCGTCTTAGACGATTTTACGCCCCACCAGTAGCTGAGAGGTTCTGCTCTCGAAGCTGGTAGACGGGAGGTGCTGGGTTCGAACCCAATCGCGCCCGTTGGCCTAATCGTTCGGAGTTTTCGTGGTTTTCTTCGAACCTTGGATTTCCAGGCGTTAATACGGGTTAGGTTCCCTTAGAAAAACCCCCACGAAGGGCACTCCCCCCCTGGTCCTATATCCCTCGTGCAGATAATTGGCCGTCATAAATACAACCAACAACCAACTTAGACGATTTTACTATATAGAATTTTTCAGATTGTTAAATATCCAATGCATAGAATATGGATTAATGATATTAAATTTAACTGAAACATTTACATACAAATAGAGATTCATTAAAAACATAAATATCGCAGCACAAATATCTTCTTTCTGCACAAATATCTTCTTTAAAAATGAGGATTACAAACATAAAATAAAAGCTAAAATCAGTATTTTTCGTCTGAACTCCTCCTACGGAACAATTTTTTAACCATATTGACGTAAAAATTCATTTTTTCTAGAAATTTAGTGGGGCCGGATAAGCAGGCCGATATTTAACTTTTTTTTCGGGCCGGGCCAGTCTCGTGCCAAATTTTTTCTTGTACGGACCAAGGTGATCTGGGGTCGAAATCTTAAGTTTTATACCGAGATTGGCCATTAATTTTTTTGTACGAGCCGAACTTTTAAATTTTATATAGAGGCGGGCCAAAAATTTTTCTATGGGCGGGTTGGGCCAGGGCCTCTAAATTTCGGCCTGTGCAGACTGCTGTTCCCAGCTGTTGCAGAGGCCGATTCATTTTAACAAGTTCGGAAGTGCCCATCTCCAATCCATTAAAGTCTAATTTTAATGTCTTCTTTTATGTAAAATTAAAACCAAAATAATTCAAGCATACACTCAAAAATTTTCTTCTCCACGATAAGAAGTTAGAATTGCTTCATCTTTACAACCAACAAACCAAACAATCCTACTTCCGCAAGTGAGTCGAGAGTCGAGTCACTATGTCGACTCATCAAGTGAGTGGACTCAGCATCGACTCCTCAAAATGGGTGAAGTGCCTCGAACTGATCGCTGTGGATTTGGAAGAACAATTTACAAGCATGTCGAGTACAGCGCCATCTGTTAACGGTTTTTGCAACTAAATTTTCGAAACTTCTGTATAACATTTTTACGACTTAGCTAATAAAGAAACCGTTTACCGCATAATTCTATTGATCTTTGTTTGTGAGATATTTAATTTTGAAATCATGGTCTTATTCGCTGGACACCCTGTATAAAATGAATTAAGTAAACAAAGTCTTTGTCTCCCGGAATTTTTTTTAAAAAATATAAGAAAGTTTTTTTAATAAGACATTTTAAATGTACCGTTTTAAATCTCACGTAATTTTCACCAAAGTTTTTTTTCTCTTTATAATATTCACGTGAAAATATTTTTGTTGTTAGAAAGGAAATATTATTTGCGCTGTCTTAGAATTCTGAACAATATTTGAAAAACATTATCTCAAAATATGAAATAAAAGTCTCGCGCAAATATATATTTAAATTTAAACTGTTTGGCAATATTATGGTTTGCAATTTTAAGTATGACGTAATTTCCCCCATTTATATTACTTTTAACGCATATTAATGGATTATTTTTTTTACAATTTTCTTTCTCTCTTAAAATTCACGTGTAAATATAGTTTTTATGACGTAATTATCAATATTTTCCTGCTTTTAATACGTAATCATTTAATTCTCATTTGAGAGTTTTTTGTGATTTATAATAGTCACGTGTCAATAAATTTTTAATTTGAAGTAAATATTATTCTTTGCGCTGTTTTTAAATTGGACAAACATTTTAAAACAATACCCTTTTCTAAAAGTTATAAAAAATATCCCTCGAAATGCCGAAAATTTGAATTTAAAATAGAAATAAAACCTCAAAATCTGAGTCAAATTAAAAAAAAAAACAAATGCAGTCTACACACCGGGAACTTCTAATGTATAAAATGATCTAAAAATGATTAAATACGCTGTATAGTTTTTGCTTCTGTAAAACTTTTTTCATGGAAAGATTTTGACAAAATTTAACATTAAATATACCTTTAAATAATTATTCGATTTGAAAACTGTCTGTAGCAGTATGTTTATCAAACATTTTTCTATAATACCACCGATTTTCATATTTTTGTATGGAATATTTTTTTTTATTATAATGAAGTAAGACCTATGGTCACAAAAAACTCAAAACCGGCGGCGGTGACAGTTTTAGTTACTTTTATTTATTTTTATTTTTTTTTAGAATTAAAAGACAATTTGTTTCAATGTTGAAGTCCGATTTGGTACATAGTCTTATTTTAATTATTTGGCTTAAGAGCTTTTATGAGTACACAAATGTATCTTTCAATATTTTGCGTGTGGTAAGAATTGTTATTATGCTGAACTTATATTACAAAAACTAACTGTGTAGTACTTCTTTAATCCCATAAGTAATAATCAACATTTGCAACCTAAAATATGAATTTTCAATCATGAAGGAAAGAGATTGATGGAGATGCAGTATGCCGAAAAAACGGTTTGTAATATGATATGAACAAAGCAAGCACGAGGAACAAGAATCGAATTCTTTGACATCACCCGTGCATTTTTTTTTTCTAAATGAAAATGATCTGCTTATATTTGAGCATTCTAAAGTAGCATTTCATTGTATAATAAGTTGAAAACTGTATTGCTAACGGTTTTCTTCTTTTTGCGGAACCACGTGGTTGTGTTTGGGCCGAACGTAGCGGATTTTAAGGTTACATTTTTGGCGTCAGCTACAGCTACCACACTTCATCTGTATTCTTTCTCTTCATTCTATGATTTTCAATAAACTTTTGCCCTCATAGAGAAAATTTTCCATGCTTAATGGCAAGCTCTCCACGAGAAGTTGAGTTCATTTTATTTCATTTGTTCAATTAGAAATCGCCCTTCACCTTACTAGGCAGTGAAACTTTTAAACAATATTCTGTTGTATTGGAAATATTGGATGTATTGGTTGTATTGGAAAGTGTTTTATAATCTCTTCTTGATGCATGATTTTTTTTATCATTTACATTTTGGCTTATTGGGGGAAATTGCTGAAGGATAATTTTCAACTGTTTGATGTGTTTTCTAACCTTAATAATTTTTTTCAGACAATACGTACGAAATCTACAGATCATAAACAGGGCTGAAGAAAAGCATTTGGATTTTTTCTGACTATCTATCTATCTATATCATAAAGGAGAAACATTTCTGTGCGTTACGCTGACTCATTCTGAGAATGGCAACACTTTGAAATTTGAAACGAAATTTCAGCTTTGCAATTTTCGCAACTGCAACTGCTAAACATCGCACAATTTCAACATTTACACCGTCGTATAGAGAAAAAAAGTACTTTTAAATGCAATTTGTTGCAAAGCTGTATCTCAATTTATTTTTGAGATATTGATTTTTTTAAAATTTTAATACCAAATTTGTAATTGTGCAAGTGAAGTAGTCCATTTCTATTATAGTCGTTGAGCCAGAGGCTCGTGTGGTTTCACGGCAGTAGTCTTAGTAAATCACATATTTTTTTTTTATTCAAACAACATCACATCACCATGACATTTATCCATGATACTTTCAAAACCAGGGTAGCTAATAAGCGCTGTATTGGAAAATGACCGCAGTCGTTGAGCCAGATGTTCGTGTGGATCAAGCCAGCGGACTTGGAAAACCTAATATTTTTGGATTCACCACAACATCAGCGTGACATTTATCTATTATTCTCCCAAATCCAGGGTAGCTAATGGGCACCGTATTGGAAAATGACCGCCGTCTTTGACCCAAGAGCTCGTGTGTCTTCATGTCAGCGGACATGCTAAACCACACATTTTTGGATTCACCACAACATCCGAACGACATTTATCGATGATATTTTCAAAATCAAGAAACCTAAAGAACGCCATATTGGAAAATAGCCGCCAATAAAGAGGATGATCGGATAGCTTTTCGTGGTTTTGCATGCTATTAAATTAATAAAGCGATTGAAGAGACAATGAATAAAGACACGCAGGGTCAAAAGATACAACGAAGTTCATTCAAAGGATCTGCCGCAGTTGAGAGATATTTCTGGTATGAAGGCAACATTTCTGCACAGGATTCGTGAAAGAACCAAAATCAGCTCTTCAGACAAATCAGTTCTACATCCAGATCTCTCTTTGAGCAGGATCCAGAAAGACGAACGGGATATCTCAGACTTACAGAACACAATTATCAATGAATGTATAAATTCAGATATGGCAATAAAATCAACTGGAGCAATGCCAAATCTAGAAATGGTCAAAGACATGGTCAAAATTTATGAGGTAGATGAAGAGGTTTACCAAACTTTCAAGAGAGATTATCTGCTTGAAGACTCAAAGCCAGTATCGTTTTTCAAATGTCCAGAGAAATATAAGCTAAATACATTTTCTGACTTGAAGAAGAAACAGAGTGTAAAGTTTAATAAATGAGAATTTGTTGTCAAGGTAGATAGAAGTCTGTTTGCGCAGAAGACGATCATTGCTGAGCAAAGAAATTTGGATATTAGAGCACTCTTTTCGTAACATATTGGGCCTCTTCCGTGGTCCTTGTCAGCACCTGATGTGTCTGAAAGCTGCCGCAGGAGCTACAAACATTTGGACAACTAGCAAAGAATCTGTTTCCTAAAATAATACATCTACATCCTCTCAAAGAATAGATGTTGTATTTCTTACATACTGTCAGATGTCAATAAACAGTGATGAACGAAATAAAACGAGCTGTTGGTGATGCTATAAAAGTAATATAACTCCTGGACACACAGTACCAAATGGAAGCAGTTTCTATCTGACGAGGAGAACAAGAAAGGACTTATGCATTTCATTTCGCAAGAATGACAAAATGAGTTTTATGAGAGACAATGAATACACGAGTGATATACTTTACCTTCAAAGAAAAATTCTATAAATTCACGAAATAACTAGTTGGAGAAGCCTCTAAATTGGCTTTCTTCCAAGAAGATGCGCAAACCATGGTTTAGCGTCTCGATATAGTAATCTTATTATATTATCTCTATAGATACTGATGTGGCAGTTATCACACTGTTTTCTTTAGAAAACGATTTGGAAAATTACAAAGGGTTAATATTTGTAAAATGTGGATCCATTGACAGGGTAAAGTACTACAATTTGAGTGAGATGCATGTACTTTTAGGTAAAGAGGAATGTAATTCGTCACCTGGAATACATTCACGGTCAAGGTGCAATACAGTAAGTGCTTTTGCAGGAAAGGGAAAATGATGATTCAGAACACTGAATTCCGAGATGCTTTGTCCTTGGTACTCGATCTGATGTATCAGAGGAAAGAAAGAAGCAGCTTGAGTCTTATGTTTGCCAACTCTATTATGGAAAGCACAAATACCCTGACGCCATTGAATTCCGCTATACTAATTTTCATGCAACAAAAAATGGGTCAGTGTAGTCACATCACCTTCCGTCATGTAGTAACATACTCTACTTACTAGTAATGAGAGTTAATTACCAGTGTCTTCTTTGGAAGAAGTGCCTACAGGTTGATCCTGATCTTCCAATCCCAGATAAGTGTGGTTGGATCTCTGGAACAGATAGTGAAGGAAGAGGTTATCCAGAGGTCCGGTGGAATGGCAATCCTCCTGGTCCTGAAGCTGTTTTGGAACTGATGTCATGTTGAACATGTGCCATGCCATCATGTGTGCGTGTTTTTAATAACTTCAGATGTGCAGGGTTATGCAGAATACAGAACTCTTCCAACAATGACGATGGAAGTGATTTGGACACAAGAATGTCAACCGATGACAGTAGCAATGAAGAAGATTTCTGTTATTAGCCCCGGTACGGTATGCTATTTCTTTCTCCCAGCTTATTTTGTGTCCAAAAAATAACATTACCTTACAGACTCTAGCAATAAACAAAGTAGATGTATCATTGTACAATTAAATGCTCTATAGCATTTTTTTAAATTTCTAAACATCGCACATTTTCAGTTTTTATACCATCGTATTGGGAAAAAAAGGTACTTTTTAATGCAATTTGTTTGAAAACTGCATCTCTTCCTGTTTTTGAAATATTAATTTTTTTGTAGTTTTCAGCGACATTTGTTTCATTTTGGCAACTCTAGTACGATAGAAAAATAGAAATTATATCTTTTTGTTGCCATTTTCTCATAAAATAGGAAATAAAATTAATTAAAAAAATTAAATTGAAAAAAAATTAATTAAAATACTTTGAGAAAAATATAAATGAAGGATTTATGATAAAACAGGGAGCTATTATAAACTATGTTTAATTTTAAGTTTCTATATTATTGCAAATGACGTCATTTTACATAAAATAAAAGCGTGTGCTTTAAGTTATAAAACTGAAATATGTTTTGCAGTAGAGTCCCGATTATCCGAGTCACGCTTAACCGAGTTATTTTCTTCTGATGGACTCATGGCTTCTATTATTATGAAACAGCCGTTATAAATGAAGCGTTAGGTGAAGATGAAAGAGCTGCCGTAAAAAGTTAGAACTCTGATTTTCTCGTCAGAATGGAAAAAAAAATGGCCATAATTTTTTTTAACGCTTCATGTATAATGGCTGTTTCATAATAATAGAAGCCACCAGTCCACCAGAAGAAAATGAAGTAATGGAAATGCCTGGGCGACACTAAATTCTGAAAAAGCAGAATTCCTGTTCTCTAGTTTATTAATTCTTTAGAGACTGGGTACAAAATATTCATCAGTATTAGTTATTTCTTGAAATGCTGTTCCTTATCCACAGGAAAATACAATCTGCATTAAAATACGAAACAAGATTTCGATTTTCTTTCATCGCAAATATCTTTTGAATTGTTTATCCAATTGAAAATGTTAATAAGCATAAAGTTAACCCTTAAGAGGTGAGGTGATTTTTTTTTTATAACTTAAGTGGTGAGGTTGGGTGTATGTAGCCCCAAAATCTGATTTCTTGTGCATTCCTTAAAATTTAGCGAATTAAAATAAAACAATTTCTGGTGAATTTTGTATTATTTACTTCTATAAAAACAACTGAAAATTTATTGTAACTGTAGAGACATATACATATAAATTCAAGTATCTAAATACCACAAAAATTTTGTTAGCAAATATAGAGCTCATATACAATTTCCCTCGGATGCTTAACATCCCACCTCACAAGTTTAGGGTTAAATATAAGGATAAAATCATGTTAAAATAAAGTTTTAATAAACATATAATTTGTGTAACGTTTATGTTCAATAATGATTGTTTTTTTTCCATTAAAATTACTCCAATAATGTGATAATTGCAAAAGAATTCATACATCTACTATGTGTGATAGATGTCGCCTATTTTTTCTGTATGGTGTCTAGAAGCTGCAACATAATTTCATAGTAGCATCATAAAATTAACAACTTGGACCGTCGTGAATCCTAAAAAGTATATATCATCAAATCCATTGAGATGAAACCAAAAGTACTAATTTCAGTTTCTGGCTCAACGACTATTAAAGGGAAATTAGGATATAGTAGATTACTGTACTTTTTGTTGCCATTTTTTCATAAAAACTGAAAAAGTTGAAATTAAAATACGTGCTATGTCAATAATATCGTCTGATATGAAACAAGGTCAGAATTGGTTTTATATAATTTTTTAAAATCAATTAAATGGTTTTTAGTTTATTGCAAACTTGCTTTAAAAACAATACAATACTTTCGCCTTGCAAAAGTGTATCTGAAAGAATATTTGTGTGACTTATTTTGTCCGCATTTACCAAATTCGTATCAGGAAGCTAAAAGAATACAATTTTATTAATACGTGGGTAAAAATATTTTCCAAACTTTGAAAAAATATAAATGAATGATTTCTGATGAAACATGGACTATTATATACAAAAAAATGAAGGCATATGAGACAGTTGATACCCGATTTGTTTTGTCAAGCTTCTTGAATGAACACATTCCTTTTTTGCTGGGTGTGTGTATTATTCTGTTATAATGACGTCATATACATAGTCTTCGAGGCTAACGAAAAAGACAGGCTACCGCGGTACATCCCACGTGTCTTTTTTTACAGACCGCTAGAGTGACGTGATGCTCTTTTCTCACACCTTCATTGGTGCATTCGAGCATCACATGACTCTATCGGTCTGTAAAAAAAAGATACGTGGGATGCACCACAGTAGATTGTCTTTCTCGTTAGCCTCGCATACTCTTCTATAGGTGTTGTTTAAGACTAGATCGTAAAAGTGGGATGCTTTAGCGGATACAAATGACGTTATTTTATATAAAAAAGGCGTGTATTTTAATTCTTAAAATTGAAATATGTTTCGTAGAAGTGCGCCATTTTCACCCCTGCTGCTTTGAAATTCTTCACAAGTGGAAATGCTTGACTTTTGAAAATAACGTAATTGAAGTCACACTGATAAAACGCAATATTTTACCAAAATTTAGAGTGTCTTTATAGAATAGCAGAGACATACACTGTCCATGCTCAGATCGGATGATTCTCGCCTGGATGAATCCATCCGCAGAGTTCGACATTTAAACAAAGAAGATCTTGGTAATAATTCGAGGTTTAGAATAATATCAGGTTCCCAAATTTTATGTCCAAAATTCTCTCGACTAAAAAATTTTAATGCTTAACTTTAAAAAAATTTATTATAATTTTATCAAAATAACATAATTTGCTTAATTTAATTTTTCATAATTTTATATAATCTATATATTTAAAACACAAGTGTGTTTTTTAGTCATCTGCCCTGAGCTTTCTGCTGAACCAATTTTACTCATAATTTTTTTAATCGAAAGCTGTTTATTTGTAGGTGTGCCCTCTCCGTAGTTTAATATACAATATGGGACACTTCCCTAGAGCGTAATGGTAATGCGATTGCGATCGCAGCGCCTTTAGTGACAATGGGGAAGAAACTCCCCATCCTTGTAATATTTATACTATTGAGTATCAACCTTATTGTGATTTTTCTTTTTTTAATGTTGCATGTTTACGTTTTCAATAGAGTCTTACACCGATAAATGAACTTATTATATATCTAGAATAGATATTCTATTTTATATATCTAATTCTATTATATGCTCATGCATGAATATATGCATTTATTGTACATGATGAGTGAACGATTTAAGTGCCCCCAAATACAAGGTAAAAATTTCGTCTTGAATGCTATATATCAAAAGCAATGGTTTAATATAAAAAATATACGAATTATTGCAATCTATAAGTCCTAGAAAATTTCATAAATAATCCCATTTGGTAGGAAAATGTTTATAGCCGATGTTTTATTAATTTATGAGGTTTAATGTATTAAACAATCGTTACTATAATGTTTTAAAATTTAAGCATTTTCACTTTCTTACAGATAAAATAAAAATATTGTTTTTAATGTAAATAACGTACAATCAATTCAATAATATTTATAATATTAACATATAAGAAATAATAATAAAATCACGTATGGAGAAACACTCCTTTCGACAAATTTTTAGAATTATATAAATCTAAAAGTTAAAAATAAATAGAGGTACTGACATTACACTCAATAAAATTTTATTCTATAAGAATAAATTAACACAATGTCTGAATTTGATTTTTTACAATTTAATCTCATAAACTTCCATATTTACGTTCTTAACAGAATTTTCTAGGGTTTTCTTTTATATTATTACTCTATTTATCATTTTGCAAGTTAAAGGTGATCGACAGACGTGCGATAAAAAAAAAAGCATAAATACAATATCGTCTGTTTCTGCTTCGTTTTAGGAAAGAATCGATATTCAAAACATAGAACGTAAACATATATTTCAATATAGATAAATTTCGGAGGCTTGTTAATTCTTCCCGTACGGTTCTCCCCGTGTTCGGCAGTGACGCTAGAACTGTTGCTATTACAGATTTTGTCGTAGTTGTCCCATCTTGTATATTAATCTATAGTCCGCACTGGCTGTTTTTTTTTTTTAAATACCTCCATTTTTATATTTTATTAAATTTCTTGAAAACGGTGGTAATTAACAGCTTTCCTTATTGTACAGGAGAGGGAAAAATATGTTTGTTTGTCTTTATTCATGCCTTTTTCTGATAAAAATGGTTGTGGAGGGTTTAGTGGTGCAAAATCCCATTAAGGACATAGTTTTTTGAAGAAAACATTTCGTACTGCTTTTGAAAACACGCATTTTTGCTCATAAAGTTTCCAGATTATTTTTTCCTGCATGTGTACAGATACAAAATTTCAGACACTGAAAAAAATGCTTAAATAAGTCAAAATTAAGTCATATTTTAGAGAAAACGATAATTTTCTTAGATAAAACTAAACATTTTTACACAAATGCGTCTTAAAACATAAATTACGGCAATTTTTACTGTCCGGTACTGCACTGTAAAAAATATGGAAATTGTACTGGCAATTGAGGCGCCAGTACTATTTCCGTATTTTAACGGAAAATTTTCCTTTTAATTTACAGAAAAATTTCTGTTTTTTTTTTTTTTTTTTTTTTACACTGTGAGATTAGAATCTCGAGTTACGTGTGAGACTGTTCATATGCAAAGATGTTGCAGAGAATTGTGACTTCACTTTTTGAGTTAAAATGGTCCAATTAAAATACCAATTTTTTAAAAATGATGATTACGGATATGAGAGGTGCGTAAGTAAATTTTGAGATGCTGAAAATAATGTCGGATTTAGATTTCATGGGGAAAAAATTCTATGATCTTGTTAAAGTGGAATAAATTTTGAAGATTTTCATTCCGGAATACCAAGCATAAGTGTCTCAATTGATAAATTGATCATGATAACTGATATTTTTTATATTTTACTGATTAAGTATCTATATTATAAAGGGCAAACATATCTGCTCGTAACGCTGACGTCATGATAGGCAACATTTTACGATCAAATTTCGGTTTTGAAATTTTCGCTACTGTAATTTTTTTATCTTCTGATCGCCGTATATTTTCAATTTTTAGAATGTTGTATAGGCAAAAAATCTGCTTTCAAATCCAATTTGTTTAAAAATTGTATCTTAATTGGCTGATTTATTATGTTTTTTTAAATATTTTTCTAGCAGAAATGTTTTATAAATTCTCTTATCATATGCCGGCTTCAATGCATAATAATGATAAATATTTTGCACATAAAGCAACAAAAATTGTTCAGCATTAATATCCGATTAATTTTCCATAACGAAATTAATACTTTCGTTATAAATAAATAAAAGAATAATATGAGAAATAACACAAATTTTAACATATTTGTAATCGAACAATTTACATTTTTAGACAGCCAAATAAGAAAAACAATACTTTCAATAGGAATTTATTTGCAAATGTCATATGACTGTACGGTAGAGTACTGATTGTCCACGTTTTAAAAATAATTTTCAAGCATCAAATATTTTTAAATTTATCTCTACTGTGTGAAGCTCGATTACGAAAGTTAACGCGTTTGTTCTTAAAACAATAATAAAGAGTTCCATCATTTTCTTACCCCTAATATGCCTTAAAAAATTTTTAACTTCCTCTGTGAATAATTAAATAAAATATTATGTATATAACACGAATTTAAGAGACATGTAACTGAACTACGCGCTTAAAAGCTTTAAAATTATCAGAAAATGATGCCATAAGTAGCAAAATCTTGGTCTAATAACTCTTAGCATAAGGCTAATACGAAAATAACGCTTTTGAAAAATTTCGAAACTTTATTTGAATGTATAATTCATATTTTTCATATGAAAAATTCTTTTTTTATTGATATTGGGCAATCTAAAAAATATATTTCATTTAAAAGCATTATTAGTTTTGAATAAAAAAATGGTTTACACCTATATCATGTAACCCGGAAAGTCCGGGCACGATCCCCTGGTGTATGGTAATTGCTGATATTGATTTTTGAAATGTGTTATACATTTTCCGTCTTGTTTATTAAGACCAGGTGCAGTTACCTTTTGGTTATGTTTCTAAGTGTTACATCCTCCATGGAGTTTTTGTTCTCACACTTTCGTTAAATTTGTGGGATTTGTTTACAAGTCTTTGTTTAAATCACCACCCGTTGTCGGGGAATGTTCTTGCTGAATGGTGGAGCAGAAATTTTCGTCAGAGCAATAAATCCATATACCTTTGGGTTGGTGGTGCCGATGTGTGTTCCTTGTTTATTAAGGCATCACATTTCACCTTATTAAGAGGCGAACATTTTCTATATTATTTTGAATGTGTCGGAAAGTATTTCATAATCTCTTGACGCATGATTTATTTTATTTTATTTTATTTTATTTACATTTCCGCTTATTGATGAAACTTGCTGAAGGGGAATTTTCAACTGTGTTATGCGTTAACTAAACTTAATTTTTACATGCAATACTTTACATACGAAATCTAAAGATCATAAACAGGGCTGAACAAAAGCACTGGGATATTTTTCCGACAATGTGCATGATTTTTTTGTTATTTACATTTCGGCTTATTGTTGGAACTTGCTGAAGGGGAATTTTCAACTGTGTTATGCGTTAACTAAACTTAATTTTTACATGCAATACTTTACATACGAAATCTAAAGATCATAAACAGGGCTGAACAAAAGCACTGGGATATTTTTCCGACAATGTGCATGATTTTTTTCTTATTTACTTTTCGTCTTATTGATGGAACTTGCTAAAGGGGAATTTTCAACTGTGTTATGCGTTAACTAAACTTAATTTTTACATGCAATACTTTACATACGAAATCTAAAGATCATAAACAGGGCTGAACAAAAGCACTGGGATATTTTTCCGACAATGTGCATGATTTTTTTCTTATTTACTTTTCGGCTTATTGGTGGAACTTGCTGAAGGGGAATTTTCAACTGTGTTATGCGTTAACTAAACTTAATTTTTACATGCAATACTTTACATACGAAATCTAAAGATCATAAACAGGGCTGAACAAAAGCACTGGGATATTTTTCCGACAATGTGCATGATTTTTTTCTTATTTACTTTTCGGCTTATTGGTGGAACTTGCTGAAGGGGAATTTTCAACTGTGTTATGTGTTTTTTAACTGAACTTAATTTTTCATACAATACTTTACATTCCGGTGAGAACAAACATGTTATATTTAATACTTATAAAAAAAGAAAAATAAGAAAAGCAATTAAAATAATAATAACAAAAAAATAATACAAACACAGCTATTTTATAGAATCAATCAGTTTTAGCCATGCAATAAGTATAAAACATTTTTATTCGATAAAAAGAACTTTCTACTTCAAAAGATTAAAATTTTTAGTTATTCTTTAAGAAATATAACTTTTTTCCATGCATAGACCTTTTTATGTTTTAATCAGACATTTAAACTTTCAAACATTCTTTAAAAAACAATGTATTTTTCATTCAAATAATCTTTCAGTAATCTACTTATATCAGCGAACAACATTTTACCTTATTAAAATTGATTCAGAGAAACCTCTTTTTAATATTTTAAAGATGCCGTAAAATGTAACTTGTGTCTTAAAAATAACTATATTGTTTTCTTTTGTCATGAGCGCATTTACTTTACTACATTTTAAACTGTTATAAAGAAAAACAATACTCAGAATTCATATCTTTAATCGAAAAAGACAAAGAAATATCAATTTCTTCATTTCAACGTTTATTCATTTATTCATGAAAATATTTTCTATTAGACAAATTGAAAGTTTTTGTTATTTTTCCATTAAATTGATATATTTAGACTCGTGTTTTTATGCATTTTAAGAATATGGCTGAGTTAGAGTAGGACTATCATATTTTAGGTAATAAGACTTTTGAGCTTTTTGAGAAAAATCGTGAAAATACGGTTCCAATAAATATAGTAATTACACGAAGTGGGAAAGAAGTTTTGAGAAAAAAGTGGAAAAACGGAATGCGGAAAAAGATGTTTCGGTTTTGGATAGCGCAAAGCGGGAAGAGCAATTTGAGGGAACGACAGAAATGGGGGTTTACCCGCGGCACAAAGAACATCAGGTTAAGAAGACAAAAGAGAGTAGGGTGAGTTCACTCCAAAATAAAGATACTGTATTATTACCGCAATGGGGGTAAATAAGAATGCTGTATTAAATAAGATTACTACGAAAGAACAGTATAGCGCAGAAGAATTATTCATGTTTAAAACAGTTATGGAAATAATCAAATATTTCGGAAGAAAATTAATTTAAACTAATAGAGGATAAACTAGTAAGGATTTCGTTATCGAATAGCGAGGATGAACAGATTTTGATGAGAAATTTCATCTGAGTGTAGCATTAGAGTTCAGAAATAAAATAATAAAGAAGTGTCATGCGAAAATTGCAGGATTTTATGGGCTTCAATAACGAAAGTTAGAACAATTAAATGCTATTTATGGCCATATCGCTACATGAAACTTAAAAAAAAGAAGAACCTGGTATTCTTGTCAAAAGGTCGGACAGAAAATAGATAAAACGAAAGCGCCTTTTACACTTGTGCCAATATTTTTGAAGATTTTCTCCATGATAAAAATTGACTGTGTATTACCTGTTCTGTTATATCATATTATCTTAATATTCATTTCAAATTTAATGAAATATCAACTAAGTTTTCCAGTATTTGTAATCATAACTAATCGTGAATAAACAATATCTTTTATGGCACAAAACATACATTTAATAACAATAAGAACATAAACATCTATTAAGCGCCATTCGACGCGAAACATCTAAGGCATTCTAATATCAACAATAGATTTGTTAGTTTCAGTTCTGAAATAGACAGTTCAAATGGAGCATGGGCTCCTTAAGTAGTTGCTTAGTTAATTAGCCGAAACATCCCGCCTGTGTTGGACGGCTGCCCAACATCATCATAAAAAGGCAAAGGTGCTACTCTGGCAATATTTCTACGTAATATACCTGTAGAGGTATTGAGATCGATTACACGGATATGTCCATCATCACCTTTACTTGTTTTCATAATCCTAGAAAATTTCCAGGCTACAAACTTGCCATTTCAATCCTTCAATAACACAAGCAGACCAACTTGAAGGTTTTGCGAGGACTTTTTCCGGTTACTGCGAACAGGCAGCTCATTTAAATATTCTCGGCTCCAGCGTTGCACAAACTGCATTTTTAATCTTTGAAATAGTGTCCATCCTGGAGAAAAAGGTAAAGAATATAAAACATCATTAATTTCAGGAACATTCAATGAAGGACCTCTAATAACGAAGTGACCAGGGGTCAGTAGTTGTAGATTATTAACAAGGGGCTCAATGGACGTGAATTCATAACTCCTTCAATTTGCGTCACAAGTGTTGTTAGTTCTTTAAAATTTAAGATGGAGGATTTGTTATCTTCAAGACGATTCGCTTTATTGCTTTTATATTTGATTCCCATAATCCTAGGAAATGTGAAGATGCAGGGTGTATAATACATCCCTGAATTTCTTCGGAAGCACAAATTTGGTAGAAGGATTTCAAAAGAGCCCAAGTACCCTTAAAACATGTGGCATTATCACTCCATATGACACAGAATTTCGATCGTCGAGCAAGAAATCTTCTCAAACAGGCTAAAAAGGATTCTGTGGTCAAGTCTGAAACAACTTCTAGATAACGGCTTTGGTTGAAAAATAAATAAATATAGCAATGTATGGTTTTAGTGTTATTTTTGATCGTTTTAAGTTAGGTTTTGTTAAAATAAAGCCTGCTACGTCCACGCCTGTTTTCCCAAACAGTCTAGATGGTACAATTCTATCAAGGGACATGCCAGCCATCCATTGTTGAAGAGTTTGGAGTTTTGTTCGAAGACAAGTCACACACCTATTTATAAATTTCTTTACTTGACTTTAACAAGATGGTATCCAATAAAATTGCCTTAATAAAGATAGAGTTTTCTGAGTACCCGAATGTAGGCATTTTTTATGATAATATTCAATTCAGATTTCAGTGAAATAGTGAGACTTTGGTAAAAGTATTTGGTGTTTCTGTGATTCTGATAAATTAGAAAATTTTAGTCTTCCACCGTCCCTTAACAGTTCATCTGCATCTAGAAATACATTTAAGTTCAAGATCTTACTGTTGTTTGGGAGAGGACGTTTTTACTTTAAACATCGAATTTCCGTTTGAAATTCGGAATTTTGAACAGTCACTTTTGACTTCTTGGTAGCATTATGTATCTGAGAAATATCTATATAATCATATTTTCTAATTCCTGATTTCAATTAACAGTTTTTCAGGAATCTTAAACACCATGCAGTAATTCTTATTAATTTTATAAAAGAAAAATATCGATTAATCAAATCAACGTTTAACTGATTTTCATTTACAACAGTTGATTTTACAACAGTGTTTTTCTTTAGTTCTAACTGATCTTTAACTTCAGAAATATCTAATTTATCCAATGTATTGTCCAATTTTGGTCAAAGAAATCTGTCTTGCTTTAACCACTGGAGACCTTCTCACCAAAGATGATTAATTTTTAACTCTGAAACTTTCAAACCTCTAGGAACTAGATCGGCCCGATTATCTTTTCCATGACAGTGAAACGAAATGGATCACTACGATTTTTGATTTCCTTTATCTGGTTTCTGACAAACATTTTAAATCTTTTTAACTATCCTCTAATTCAAACGCAAATAATAGTAGAGTCACACCAAAAGTAGCAATTTGCAGGAAAAATGAATTCTTTAGCAATTTTATTGCTATATCTAGCTTACAAAAGGGCTTCTAAAAGTTCAAGCCGAGGTATAGAGACAGTTTTTAAAGGAGCGACTCTACTTTTTGCTGCCACAAAACTGGTTACCACGTTCTTGTTCTTTAACATTGCTCTAAGATACACTACTGTACCATATGCCTTCTTTGAAGCGTCTGAAAACATATGTAACTTAAAATAATCAACTTAATGAGGGGCAATATCAGCCAAATAATATCTGTGAATGTTAATACAATTCATTTCTTTTATTTCCTCAAACCATTCATTCCATAAATTTCGTAGATGTTTGGGAAGGTATTCATCCCAATCAAGTACTAAACACCAAATTTCTTGAATTAAATATTTAATTCTAATAGTATAAGGACTTATAAAACCAATTGTGTCAAAAATGCGACCAACAGTTTGCGTATTTTCTAGATTTTGAGTTTCAAATGAAAACGTGTCACTATTTGGGTTCCAAGCAACCCCTAAAACCTTTCAAGGTATCAAATGCTGATCAGTGAGATTTAAGTTATCAGTTATTTCATCAACCCGTAATTCATGCGAGTTAATTTTCAATTTCCTAAAAGTCATACTAGCTTCTTGAAATATTTCATACGCTTCTTTACTAATTTTAAATGCGTAATAAACATTTCGTTGACTTGTAATAAAATCGTCAATGTGCAATGGTGAATTTAAAATTTCAAAAGATTCAGGAAATATTTCTATATACCTTTGTAGGTGATGCTTGACAGTAGCAGACAGAAAAAAAGAACTTGATTTTACCTCGAAAAGAACTTTCTTCAATCAGAATATTTTAAATTCCTTACCTGGATTATCAACCCATGCTTCATCATCCCAAAAAAATCTTGTTAAGTGCCTGTCTGGTTCACCAATCTCAATCTATAAAAACGTTTGTTGAATGTCTGCAGTAATTGCTACTGGGAAATTTCTGAATTTGATTAAAAGGCAGAAAATTTCGAGGATGGGATTCAATCCAGTATGTGAACAATCATTTATTGACAGTTCACCTTTAGCATAGGCATTTGAGTCGAATACAATTCTAACTTTAGTACAAAACTTATCTTCATGAATTACTGCTCTGCGGGGTAAGTAAAATGTGTTTACAGCAGATGCGTTGTTAACAGGTTCGATAATATTCTCTGCTGAGTAACTATCTAAATAGTGTTATATTTTGAGAATAACACAGAGTCACTTCTAAAAACTTTCAAAATCTTCTGTATGATATTTTGCGATTGTTATTAAGAGACAGTTTCAAATTTATTTTCTATGGAAATTTCACTTTGTATCAATTGTCTTTAAAAATAATGTTAGACTAAAAATCAGCCATAATGTCACCGTCCACATTACTAACATTTTGAGTTTCTGATTCAATTCCTGAACTTTCCAACTTCCAAAAATTTCTAATTTGATCGGATATATGTTTTCCTTCAACGATAATTTTCATGTTGAATAATTCATTGGCTGAGCCCATATAACCCTATAATAACCAGCCAAAAAGGGTTTAAGTAACTACGAGATTATTCTTTAGTCTTTTAATTCTACCAGTTACAATATTATACTAATTATCAGTGCCGATTAAAACTGCAAAATGTTTACTATTACATTGATAATTTTATATGTTTTCTTCCTTTAGTTACCTTTTCGGCTCCAAAAGCATGAATGGATAACTTTTTTTTTATAATGACCGGCAATTTTAACTTTTCTGGAACGTCGCGAATTATGAACGTTCTCATGCTACCATTATGCAATAAGACATTTATTGGATCATTTTTATTAATTTTAAGATCTTTTATTGTAACAGAACAAGTCTGCAAAATATGTTTCAATGTGTGTTTTCATTATGTACATTACAAGTGGAATTGTTATCAGAATGAGAAATAGATACGACACTTTATCATCATTTATCTTGGATCATTTTCAAATCGAAAACAAATAGCCCTATTATGTTTTTTAGCAAAAATAACGCTCATTTTGTTTGTTTTTTTACAGTCTTCAATTCTATATTTACACTGTAAGCATACAAAGCATCTTCCCTCCTTTTTTAATATGTCTTTCTTCTGATCTATCGTTAAAAAATTACACATTTTGCTATTATGATCGACACTATTACAGAATAAACACGAATTCTTATTTACAGAAGTCTTTAATTCAGTAGCTTAAACACTATGTTGTTTATATCCTTTCGTATTATATTTATATCTTGGCATACATTTCAATCGTTTAGCTGTAAATTTTAGTCTATATTCAGTTTTATTATCATTAGAAAATTATTACTTCGCATCTAAATCATGAACAGTTGATACCTTTTCTCTACTTATTTCAACTTCATTTTTAAGAAAACTTATAAGTTTATCTATATCCCACATTTCACCGTCCTTTAGATTTCTATTAACTCTAATGTCAAATCTAGGGTTTTTCAGTAATATTGGGCAAATTGACGCAAGTTTTCGTTTCTTGAACAGATTCGGTGGAATTTTCTGAAGAACTAGAATCTATTACTTCAAATGAAGCAGACATTTTCCTATCATCTTTATTCAGTTTACTGATGCTACTAGCAGTGCCATCTTGGAATTTTTCGGGGATGCTGACGTCCTCGTCCATACTTTCATCACCAGAGTGTTTGTTGGTGATTTCATTAGAAAAATTTTCAATTTTCCTATCGCACTTTTATTTTTACCCGACTGTCAAGAAGGCCTATGTGTTTCACGCGTATTTGGGTATGTGTATTTCTTTATACCCTCTACATCCCAACGGCTGGATGAATTTTAATGAATGAGGTCTCTATCGATTCGTCTTAACAGCCCGATGATTATAGGCTAGGTTTTGTTTTTATAAATTGAAAATGGCGGCTGTAATATACAAAATGGCGGTAGAGACGAAAAAGATTTACGCACCCTATTGAGTAGCATATCATTGCATAGGTCTTTCTAAATGAAGACGATGTTTCATTGGCTATTTTACAACCAGAAGCTCCGTTTAAATACCTGGAAATTGAGCAGGTAGGATCTCTAGTTTTACTGCAACTCTAACCTTCATATACATCTATAGGCCTCATCAAAAAAGTGTTTATAGATAGGAGCTAACAATTAAATACAACTTAAATGTCATCAATATAAGTAAATTAAAAAAATGAGCAAGTAATATAAAAAAATAATTTCACGTCGATGAGAAATAATTAATTACTTCGCTTTTTACGCAGTCGGGTTTTTTGATTTTTAAATTTAATTTAGAATTAGGGACAACAATTCCTGCCGTAATAGCGGCTTTACTTTTCCTTTAATTTTAGAATTCTTAGATTTTTTTCAGAATTTTGGTCAGGCGGATTTGACAGATCAGCATTTTTTTTTTTTTTTGCCTATGAGAGTGCCAAAGTCAAAGGGTTTGTAATTATTAATTTTTTTGGAAGCCTCACCATATAAATTAACATACCAATCTTTCATCTCATCGTTCCTATCAAGCATGGTTTTCTACCAATTTGAGATATCAATATATTTTTTACGCTGCTGTGCTCAGGCAAATTTTAAGAAAGTTCACAAGACACATTTAGACCGGGATCCGGCAGCACATACAATCACCTCATCGAGTTCACGGATAAAATTCTAGGGTTAGTTAAATCTTGATTCGCATATTAAAACATAAAACACAATCGGTCTGCCAAGTCATATCTTGGTGGAAAACCCATGAAAACCTGATTTTTGCGGCTGACTCGTAGGTTTACTTACTGTGTTTTCCTGCTCCCAGTCTCCCATGTTTTCATACACTGTTAAAAATATGCAGCTTTTGCTGCATGGTCACTCCATCGCTTTTATAGAATATCCCTATTCTGAACAATGAGAATGAACAACAATATAGTCAAATAGCAGTTTTCTATAAAAGCGGTGGAGTGGCTCTGCAGCAAAAGCTACAGATTTTCAACAGTGTACCTTTTGGTGCAGGAAAACAAAATGGTGAACTCCATGAGGTGATTGTCTGTGCTGCCGGCTCCCGGCTTAATTCTTCGAGGATTAAATTTAGAACGAGGTCATCCATATTACCTGAATCGGGCGGGTATAATGTGCCGACGCAGTGTTTCCAGCTGCTGGTCACTTACCCTAGACGTGGCAGGTGCTAAAACTCACGTCGTTCGTTTAATGATGCAAATAAAATCATGTAAGAATTGTTTGTTTTAATTAGTTGAACCGTTCAGAAGACAATCCGACTTCTGGTTTCAAGGGTACATCTAGGCCAAAAATGCTTATCTCATTCACTTCAGAATGTTTACTCGCATTTTAGTTGCAACAAATTCACTTACGGTGAATTTAAAAAAAATGAGTAATTTTCTGTAATTGGGACCACTACCAAATGGTTATATTTACGAATGAATTGAGATCTCTCGGTCGAGGACTGTTCTCGAAGTTGTGGTTTGGCAGATGGTACAGCTTTTTCCTGCCCTGGGCTCGGGGTAATCCGATTAACTCAATTTTAAGGGACGTTTTTTTTAAACAAAGGAACATTGAAATTTTTCTCAAATTGTCAAACAGTAAAAAATATTCGCCATGCCGTAATATCTGCCAACGAACTCTTTGCCAACAAATGTCTAACATTGGTCCAATCATCAGCTGCTCAGAATCTTATTCAGATATACTCTAAATTAGAGGGTCCACACTATCTACAATTTCGCAACCATATTCCAAAAATAGGATTTCCCACTGGTTTCCCAAACTGCCAACGATGGGCCAATAATCTGTGCTACTTGGGATTGGTGGGATACTTGGAATCTGTGCTACTTGCCTTAGCATTTAAAAGCAAGAAAGTATATAAAATTTAAAATGTTTTAACAGCATTTAGTTTACTATTCACCTTTTTAATATACTAACTCTAAGTGCGATTTTATGGAGACTCGCGAAGCTTTTGATGCGAGCAGAAAACAAGTTGGAAATTGCCCGTCGAACGTGGCATATGAGGTGCGTTCGTACTAAAACTAGTTTATAAATATTTCTTGCACTGTATATTGTACTGAATGTATATTTTAGTGCACTTCATAAATGCATATCAATTTAATTCTGTTGGAAAGGCTGTACCATCATTAAAATGCACTTGAAATATTTTTTTTCCCATTGGCCGTAATGTAACGGAAAAATTTTGACTGTCCCTGTAATATCCATCCGATTTTCATAAAATTTGAAATGACTCGTCAAAGTTATACAACAGTTATATATTTTAAATTTCAAAGTATTCGGTTGGGTAGTTTTTGCGCTGTTATATACGGACAGACGGACTGAACGACTACTATATGTGCTTCGTATTAATATACTCTAATTAACTGAACGCACCTAAAAATACATACATTTATTTTTCAATTTTAAGAACGTAAATTCATCTGTAAATATTTTCGTATATTTAACTTGCTAATTTGCACTTTTAGTGTGTAGAGCATTGTAGATTTATTGTCTGTAAGCCTGAACATAAATAATGAATTTAAGAATAATTAAACAATAATAATTTTTCATTAAAATTACCAATAACAGTTGATGGGAATTTCCGCTATCTCTAAATTTTATGATGTTTCTTAGTAAAAATTATCTTTTTTTTTTTACTTCGGAACATCATGAATAGCATTTTGTGGCTGGCTTTAAACTAAGCACATGCGAAAATTTTCGCATTCTAAAGTGACGTCATATTCTACAAAAAAAAAAGTGCACGTTCTTTAACAAATTAAAATTTTGAATTCGCTACCGATATGTTCTCTTTTTTCGATAACAAATTTATTGAGATTTAATTAAAAAAATTTAAACTTGCTAATCATATTTACTGCTAAAATAACAAATTTTAAACGTTTTTATTAATGTTTATACATATTGACACTTCTAGCATAAAATGAGTTATATGGTTACACTTGAAAAACAAAGATAATTCTATTCAAATGACCTAGTTTCAATACATACAAAAACTTTCTTGTGATAAACTGACGAAGTTTGCAACGTACATGACCATTCAGAAAATATTTTGTTAGGATTCATTCAAAAGGAACAACTTTCAATAACGTTGCGTAATTTTAATGAAATTGTTGAAAGTATTATTGTAAAAATTGATGGACCATTTTTCCTTCCATTTTTGCCTCACGGTTGGATTATAGAAAAAACTTCACAGTAAAGTAAGGAAAACAGTTTTTCCGAATGGGTATTGAACATGTTTTCAAGTTTTTTAAATGGAAAATATTAGAAAAAATATTAATCAGATATTTTTCAGTTTAATTTAATGTATTAATTCAATCCAAACATCATAATTGTACTTTCACACGACAGGAAAATATCACATGATCATTCATACAATGATTGAAAGTAATATTTTTCTACTCATTTCTCGACAATTCACATGAAAATCATTATTCACATCAATTTTAAACAGTATATTTTTTATGCTCATCCTTCTGGCAAAATTGAACTCAACAACGCTTTCTGGGAAACATTGATCGTATTGGTTATCGTACTTTTTAAGACTGTAAAATTTTAATAATATGACTATAAATATTTAATATATATTTTCTGTATAATACGATTTATTAAAGTCGTGTTATACAACATTTTTCACGGAAAATATCTAAAATTTTTGATGTTCAATTAGGCTATTTGCTACAAATAACATGCAAAATAATTTCGTCAACAATAAATGAAATAATTGCATCACACGGTTCCGTACATTTTATATATTCATAATTACTCTAAAGAAAAATGAACAACTTCGGAACTGTCGGGTGGTCTTGAAGCATTTTTAGTTTTATCAATTGAATCTAAATTTCTAGAATTATGATAGTACGCCTAGTTACTCAGTACAAAATACTCGAATGAGTTTTGAAATATTTAATACGCGATTTAACACATTGCTAACTAAGCGCAGAACCAACAGAATGAAAAATATCCAAACCGGAAATCGAACCCGGAACCCTTGGATTAGCTCTCCAATTAAGCTACGAGGGCGATACCCAGCTTAGCATGTGTCACTCATATATGATGGTAAGACTGCTGCTGCAGCACAGGATGGAAACATCCTCATTAGCACACAATCCTGCGGCGTGCTGCAGTTGCAGCCTGACGAACATGTATGAGTGAGATATGCTAAGCTGGGTATCGTCCTCGTAGCTTAAATGGTAGAGCATTTGAAGCGCTATTTCACTTGTTCCTTTTTCGACTCCTGGAGCGCTATTCCACTTGTTCCGGTTTCGACTCCCGGCTTGGACATTTTTCACTCTGTTGGTTCTACGCTTAGTTAGCAATGGTGTAAAATACATATTAAAAATTCAATAATTTCGACCGTAATTTTACTGCCGAAAATTAATTAAAATTATATATGTGTTCACCAATGCTGGGTTTATTTGTATCTTATGTTTCGCCGCACGATTGTGTGCTCATGAAGACATTTCCATCCTCTGCTGCAGTTGCAGCCTTGCCAACATATATGAAGGAGAGATGCTAAGCTGTGTATCGTCCTCGCAACTTAATTGGTAAAGCACGTAGAGCGCTATTCCACGGGTTCCGGGTTCAATTCCCTGTTTGGACATTTTGCACTCTGTTGGTTCTACGCTTAGTTAGAAATGTGATAAATTACGTATTAAATATTTAATAATTTCGAGCGTAATTTCACTGCTGAAAAATTAATTAAAATTATATACCAGTTTTGAAAGTTTTTGTTGTCTTGCGTTGCTAATATTTGCAGATGAATGAGAAACCTGTTCTACCTTTCTTTGACGTTCAGAAAGTATGAATAGATCTCCAGAATTTTATTGTGGTTAGTATTTTGTGAAGATATTTTAAATAGGTAACTGTGGTCGCATGGTGGCTATATATAAAAATGTTTTAGAAAGAAGCTTAGGATTTGTAGTGAATATCGCCTTTATAGGAATTCTGCCTGCAGTGAAGTAACTTTTTTCGAGAGAGATAATGTACTTTAGTTTAGAACGCGGGAAAATAAATTGTAGCAATGCTGTGAGCATGGGTAGAACGGTTATTTAGCTGCTTGATTAAAGTGGTGGTTGTACTCAAGGATGCTATCGATCAAAATTGTCATTAAGAAATATAGTAATATCCCTCTCCGCCATTGCAACAAAATCAATGATTTTTTAAATCTAATCAACGGTGCATTTTCGCCATTTTCATAGTCCCACACAAGGTCGTCCTTACTGAGACATTTCCACTCGCAAATAAAAATAAATAAACGAATATAATTTCGACAGCGCAAATCTATTGCAACCATAAATTTTATATAAATGTACACTAAAATTAAGACTTTTAGCAAATAAATTTTCATTTTCTTTTACAGAGATAAAGAATGCCTCCATAGGTTAAACATTAGCTTCCAAGTGCTAGTGCGTGAAAAGTTAGGTAAGAAAATTACGAAAACTGCAATGGAGATATATGTTTTAACCCCCCAAAAAATTGCAAAAAAAAATTTAGGAAAATTGCACGAATTTTGCTCAAACATATTCAGGGGAGATGCAGATTTTTACTTAAAGAATAGATGCAGGTTTTTTACATAAAGTGGGTGCAGGATTTTGCCTAAACGGTAGATGCAGGTTTTTGCTGGAAAAAATCATTCGCTTTTATTAATATAATTGTGGTATGGCTGTTTTTGAAACTGACGAGCACAAAGTATCATTTCTAGGGCGTATCAAATGCGTCACACTGCAAAGTTGTGATGTCACACTGGTGATCTCATGTCCTGCGAGGACTCGAGAATGTCCGTACCCAACGACGTCGTATTGTAACGTCTACGGTACATCACAAGGATCATCAATGAAATATCACATTGTTACATTAATTACCCAGGTAAAAAAGTCGGCAAGAAACCTTAAAAAAAAATCTTCAGGGAAACTGAAGGTATTTGGAACTAAAATTACCTTCAGCTTACCTTTAGGTAAAAAACATGTATTTTCCCTTAACCTTCTGAGTTCCAAATACCTACTGTTTTCCTTCAGGTAAAAAACCTGTTATTTCCCTTCACCGATTTTGGCAGAAATATCTGCAGTTTTCCTTTAGGTATAAAAGCTGTATCTTCTCTTTACATTATATCGTTGCACCTGCATGCGGACAGCCTTCTGTGCAAATTCGCATCAGATCAATATATAATAATGATTACATATCCAGTTCGACATTGATTTGATACATATTAATAAACTAAACATATTAATAAAACATATATACATATTAATAAAAAAACTTCAAATACTCAAATGGAATTAAAAATTTGTGAAGTTGGTTGATTTAACATTAGCTTTTGAGGGTATCATGTCATGGCTTTGTATAGGCTCGTTTCTGGAAATCAACTATGCTTATAATAAATTGCATGAACAGTGTTGGCAAAATTTAGAAAAGTGCCCCTTCTGTGCAGCAAAGTGGGGGGGGGGGCATTGAATGTGCATAACATGAATAAGTGGTCACATGCCTTTTGAAAGATATATCACATGAGGGGTGTCAGCAAAATTTAGAAAAGTGTCCCGTGGTGGGGTGGGGGAAAGCACCGGAGGTGCGTAACATGAATAAGTGGTAACAGGACTTTCGAACGATATGTCACATGATGTGTCAGCAAAATTTAGAAAAGTGCCCCCCGGGGGGGGCAAAGTAGGGGGCAGGGGCATTAGAGGTGCATAGGTGCATAACATGAATAAGTGGTCAAAGGCCTTTTGAACGATATGTCACATGACAGGTGTTGGCAAAATTTAGAAAAATGCCCCCGAGGGGGGGCAAAGTGGGGGGAGGGGCAATAGAGGTGCATAACATGAATAAGTGGTCACAGGTCTTTCCAACAATATGTGACATGAGAGGTGTCAGCAAAATTTAGAAAAGTGCCCCCCCGGGGGGCAAAGTGGGTGGAGGGTCATTAGAGGTGCATAACATGAATAAGTGGTCATAGGCCTTTTGAACGATATGTCACATCAGGGATGTGAGTAAAATTTAGAAAAGTGCCCCCCCCCGGTGGGGCAAAGTGGGGGGGGGGGAAGGGCATAACATGAATAAGTGGTCACAGACCTTCTGAACGATATGTCACATGAGAGGTGCCGGCAAAATTTAGAAAAGTGCACCCCCCCAGGGGGGGGGCAAAGTGGAAAGAGGAGCATTAGAGACGCATAGCATGAATAAGTGGTCACAGACCTTTCCAACGATATGTCACATGAGGGGTGTCAGCAAAATTTAGAAAAGTGCTCCCCCCCCCGTGGGGCAAAGTGGGGGGAGTGACACTAGAGGTGCATAACATGAATAAGTGGTCACAGGACTTTCGAACGATATGTCACATGAGGGGTGTCAGCAAAATTTAGAAAAGTCCCCCCTGGGGGGAAAGTGGGGGGGCAGAGGCATTAGAGGTGCATAACATGAATAAGTGGTCAAAGGCCTTTTGAACGATATGTCACATCAGGGATGTTAGCAAAATTTAGAAAAATGCCCCCCGGGGGGCAAAGTGGGGGGAGGAGCATTAGAGGTGCATAACATGAATAAGGGGTCACAGACCTTTTGAACGATATGTCACATGACGGGTGTCGGCAAAATTTAGAAAAATGCCCCCGAGGAGGGGGCATTAGAGGTGCATAACATGAATAAGTGGTCACAGGCCTTTCCAACAATATGTGACATGAGGGGTGTCAGCAAAATTTAGAAAAGTGCCCCCCCAGGGGGGCAAAGTGGGTGGAGGGTCATTAGAGGTGCATAACATGAATAAGTGGTCATAGGCCTTTTGAACGATATGTCACGTCAGGGATGTCAGCAAAATTTTGAAAAGTGCCCCCCCCCCCCACCGGTGGGGCATAACATGAATAAGTGGTCACAGACCTTTTGAACGATATGTCACATGAGAGGTGCCGGCAAAATTTAGAAAAGTGCCCCTCCCAGGGGGGGAGCAAAGTGGCAGCATGGATATCGGATGTGTATAACATGAATAAGTGGTCACACGCCGTTCCAACTGTATATAGGGACAGGTGTTGGTAAAAGTTAGAAAAGTGCCGCACTTTGGGCTTTAGTATTGTACCCCCCCCCCCCTTTGAAATTTTTATATATTACAAATAATATTTATCGGAAACCTCTGATGAAAATGCTGCAATTTCAAAAAAAGTCCGAAAAGTAAGAGATAATGAAATCCCCCAAATCAATTCTGCGACGTACATCGCAGAACAACGGATTTCACTGCAGAACATTTCAAATTTTCATTTTCAAGAAAATTCACCATTCAATGTAGGAAAAATCGCAAAATTTGTCACTCATTGGTTAGAAAAAAAATCACCAAATTCTTTAATCTTTCATTTAAAAAGTAAAGATGAAAATAAGCAATCGCCAGTCGCCACTCAACGAGTAAATGTGAAAAACTGACGATTAAAAATATGGAAAGTACCAGCCAAACGCAAGATTTTCCAAAAGGAATTTCGTAAAAGAATTGGGAAAGAAAAAAATGTGAATTTTGTCAAAAGATCGCGAAAAAACACACATTTCGTCAGAGGATTACGAAAAAAAAAAATGTAAATTTCATGAAAGGATCACCAAAAAAGCGAATTGTATCAAAGAATCGCAAAAAAGCGAGAATTTTGTCAAAAAATCACAATAAAAACAGCACATTTCGTCAAAGGATCGTGGAAAAACCCGAATTTCATCAAAGGATCGCAAAGAATCCGAAATTTCGTCAAAGGATTGTGGAATAAATGCAAATATGGTCAGTGGATTGCGGAAAAAAACACATCGTCAATACATCGCAGAAAAAAAAAACCAATTCGTCAAAGAATCGCAAAAAACCCACACATTTCATCAAACGATCTCTGAAAATCCAAAATTTCGTCAAAGAATCGCGAAAATACGCAAATATCATCAATAGAGCAAAGAAAAAACACAAATATCGTCAATGGATCATGGCAAAATCACAAAATTCGTCAATAAATCGTCAAAAAACACAAATTTAGTTAAAGGATCGCGGGGGGGGGGGGGGGGGGGGAATGAGAATTTCAAAAAAAAAAAAAAAAAAAAAACGAGAATTTTGCCAAAGAATTGCGAAAACGAATGTGAATTTTGTGAAAAGATCGTGAAAAAAACGCACATTTTGTCAAAGGAACGCCAAAAAAACGAAAACATTGCCAATAGATCCGGAAAAAACGTGAATTTCGTTAAAGTATCTGGAAAAAATGCATAATTAGTACCAGGAGGGATCCCCTACCAACCCTCCCTTTACATTTCAGAAAATTTGCTGCAAATTTCAGATTTTTTAAACCTATTTTTTTCAATTTTGAATCATACCTGCTACTCAGTGTATAAACATACCTAAAATATACCCATAAATTAAATATTCAGTGACATAAATGTACTTACTGGCTACTAAAGAAATTATTCTCACTCGCTAGTAACTGGCTACTAAATAAAGTCAACCTACCGGCCAGTGGCTACTAAGCAAAATTCCTTATTTTCATCTTTATTAAAAAGATTGTGAAATTCATCAATGGGTCGGGAGAAAAACTCGTACAGTTCATCAGTCATGGAGAACAAACCATGAAATTCTTCAGCCTGTTGTGGAAAAACATACAAAATTCGACGAACAGTTGCGAGAAAAAATCCATGATTTTTGCTAATCAGTTGCAGGTAAAAAACTTCGTCAGTGCACCGCCAGAAAAAACCCACGATCTTCTCTAATCGGTCGCAAGAAAAAGTCTGAAAATTCACCTATGTTAAAAGAAAAAATCCAGAAAATTGCAAATCGGTCGTGGCTAAAAAAAAATCGCGGAATACGTCAGTAGATCGACGGAAGAAACTGCAAAATTCGTACATCAGTAGCGGAAAAAAACTCTCTCCAATCGGCCTCAAGATATACTTACTGGTTCAAGAGAGATATAGCAAAATTTAAAAATCAGTCACCGGTAAAAAAAAAAAAGTCCTTCCGGCCAGTGCCGGGAGGAAGAGGTAGCTTTCATAATCCTTATTTAAAAAAAGCCAACTTATATCATGCAAACACACGAAGCTCAATTTAGTGGAAACCGAATATAGGAGATTCAATAATAATTTTTATCAATATAATGAATGAGAATTTCGCGAAATTAGTCAGCTTTATCCAAGCTGCTTTTCTTTAAAGTAACTTATATTTGGCTGCCAAATTCGGCAATTTCTTAAAGTGCCTGTCATTTTAAGACGCGTGACAAAAATCAGGTCGTTTTAAAATGTCAGCCACAAGAGAAATTCAAAATGCTATTACTCAGCCATTTTTTTTAGATATAGACGAAAGAAAAACTGTTCCGGAATCTTTGTATTAAGGTCAAACACATACAAAAAAATCTTTTTCATTTTCCAATTTTTTGGTATCTCATTTAAATTTTTTTATTTTTTAATTTTTTTAAATGGCCGCTATTTTGAAACAAGATGGCGGATGAAGCTGGCCAACGAACTCGGTCGAGATATTTGTATGTACTATGTACACACCAAGGTACATCAAAGTCGGTTCATAAATACGCCTGTTATTACGTGAGAAAAATCAGGACGTTTCAAAATGTCAGCCACGCTAGAAATTCAAAATGCTGTAACTCAGCCATTTCTTAAGATATAGACGAAACAAAAACTGCTCCCGAATCTTTTTATCAAGGTCAAACACATAAGAAGAAAATATTTTTTCAATTTTCAATTTTTGGTACCACATTTCAAATTTAAATTTTTCTTAAAAATTTAAATGGCCGCCATTTTTAAACAAGATGGCGGATGAAGCTGGCCAACGACCCCGGTCGAGACAATGGTATGTACAATGTATAAACGAAGTTACATCCAAATCGGTTCATAAATACGCCTTTTATCGCGTGACAAATTTCAGGACGTTTCAAAATGTCAGCCACGCTAGAAATTCAAAATGCTATAACTCAGCCATTTTTTAAGATATAGACGAAACAAACACTGCTCCGGAATCTTTGTATAAAGGTCAAATACACAAGAAAAAAATATTTTTCCATTTTCAATTTTTTGGTACCACATTTCAAATTTTAAATTTTTAAAAAAATTTTAAATGGCCGCCATTTTGAAACAAAATGGCGGATGAAGCTGGCCAACGAACTCGGTCGAGAAATTGGTATGTACTATGTACACACCGAATTACATCCAAATCGGTTCATAAATACGCCTTTTATCGCGTGACAAATTTCAGGACGTTTCAAAATGTCAGCCACGCTAGAAATTCAAAATGCTTTAACTCAGCCATTTTTTAAGATATAGACGAAACAAAAACTGCTCCGGAATCTTTGTATAAAGGTCAAATACATAAGAAAAAAATATTTTTCCATTTTTAATTTTTTGGTACCACATTTCAAGTTTTAAATTTTTTAAAAAATTTTAAATGGCCGCCATTTTGAAACAAAACGGCGGATGAAGCTGGCCAACGAACTCGGTCGAGACATTGGTATGTACTATGTACACACCGAATTACATCGAAATCGGTTCATAATTACGGGAGTTACAGTGTGACATAGGTCAGATATATATATATATATATATATATATATATATATATCAATTTTGAACGGAGGGTGGTTTCGGGGTCTGGGGGTCATGATCGATGAAAATATACCAAAATTTTTTGAAATCGCTTTCCTCCGAACGGCTGCAATAGGTAGCTTTTTTGTAAAGAAAGCTACCTAAAAGCGAATTCGTCAGTAGATCAGAGAAAAAATGGAAATTCGTCGATCAGCCATGCAAAAACCCCCCTCGAGATTTGGCCAATCAGTTGAAAAAAAGACACAGTTTATCATTCGACTAAGAAAAAATATCACAATTTTCACTGATCTGTCACGAGTAGAATGCGAAATTCGTCGATCGGTAGCAGAAAAAAATATTATCGTTCGCAAAAAAGAGAGAAAAAATTTGCTATCAGAAGTGGAGGGTATACAGAGGTAAATGTCGTATACCTTCTGGTTCTTTTTCAGTAACACTGCTTAACTTCCGTTTCTCAAAAAAGCTATTGTATATACACTATTGTATATTGTATATACAAGGTATACCAGAGTTTCCCGTATCCAGTGTCAGGAGGGTGCTGCACCCTGCCTGCCCTTAGGTTTACAAAACAGCAGCCCTCTTACCCCTGATGGAAAACATTAGCACCCTTGTTGTCCCCAGCTGAAAAAAGTGCCTTTACTCCTTTCTTTATTAAAAAATTTACTTGCATAGTAAAAATTGCCTCATTGCTGTCTTTAAAATAGCGTCCTGTCTATTAAATATTAAAAGTAATTTTAAAAATCAAATGGATGCCTTTAAAAATTAAAAAAAGTGTCCTTAAAAATCCAAAACATGCCTTTCGGAATCCAAAAGTGCCCTATTCCTACAAGAAGCACCCTGCCCTTTTTTAAACATGGGAGAAACTCTGAATACCCTCTGTTTTTTTTTTTTTTTTTTTTTTTTTTTTTTTTTTTTTTTTTACGTTTATATCGCTGCATACGAGTGCCCTTTTTTCTAGAAGTTTACTGTAGAAAAAACGGGTCAGTGACCATCAGGCACAGATTTTTTTAATAAAGGACACACTTGTACCTTGTAAAGAAACGAAAAAAAAAAAAACAATATTTGGAACTGGCTTGTTTAATGTTCCCATTTCTCAACAGAATTTTTTGATATTTTCCCACGACTGATTGAAATTTGTCAATTGTCCTCTCAAGCAACAGACGAATGTCACAATTTCTTTCTCCCGTAATCAAATGAAGAATTTTGCTAATTTTTAAACATTAAGTTTCATCATTAGGTCAGGGGGAAGCATCATAAACTTGTCAACTGGTCATATGAAAAAGAAAAAACCCCAAGAAATTTATCAGTCAGTAAAGGGTTAAAAAAAATCACACAGTTCTTTGATTGTCATGGGGGGAAAAATTATTTAATTCATCCATTGATCGCATGAAAAAAAATGTTTTGTTAGTAAGTTGTGGGGGGAAAATATGGAAATTTATCAACTTTTTATCAGAAAAAACGAGATCTGTTGATCAGCTTAGGTAAGGGAGGGGGGGGGGGATCGGCAAAATTCATAAACCGACTGTTATGTATATATATATTCAGTTCCGCTAGTTGCTCGCAAGAAAAAATGCAGTATTTGCCAATCAGTACAAGTAAAATACCCCAAAATTCGTCAATTGGTTACAAGAAAAAATTGCAAAATTCTTCATTCAGTCATCAGGGGGAAAAAAAAAATCTGAGAAATTCACCAGTAATCATTGGGCCCGGTAGCAGAAAGTTCCTGACGGGTGACGTGCGTCGCAGATTTTCTTTTCCCTTTTGCAGATTTTTTTTTTCCATTGGATCTTTTTCCAACTTTATATTATGTTTAGTTCTTTATTATTTATTACTAAAACTTAAGTTTATTATTAATAAAAATGAGTAATATGCTTAAAAACATTAAAAGTAAATGATTAATTAATTAAAGGTTCATTTGTAACATTTTACCTGCAGATTATTTTCAGTCCCTGAAAGATCTGTCGCAGACACTTGGAGAATTTTCTGCTATTGGGTCATTGGGGAAAAAAAAAGAGAAATTCTTCAGTATGTTGCTTTAAAATATTGTGAAATTTGTCAATCTGCTATGGAAAAAATAATGAAATGTAGCGGACAATCAATCGTGAGAAAAAAATCATGAGATTCTTCATTCGGTTGCAGAAAAAAATGGAATGCAGAAAATTAGCGAAAAATCGCTAAATTAATCACATTAAGTGACAATTGAATATTATCGTTGAATAATAATTATTGAACATCAATGTAAACAAAAAAGAATGCATAATTATATAAATTCACCAGTCAGTTACGATGAAAAAATCACATTGTTCTTCAGTTGTAGCAGGGAAAAAATTGCTTAATTCACCCAGCGATCACATGAAAAAAAAAAAAAAAAAAATAAGAAAAAGAAAAACCTCACAAGTTTACCAATTGGGTGCAAGAAAAAATGCAACATTTAAATGCAAATTGGTAGAAATAAAATATTGCAAAATTCATCAGTTGGTTGCGGGAAAAAATTGCAAAAATTCTCCTGCACTCATCTGAGAAAAATATTGCTTTAGATTTCTCTTTAACTGTTTTTTCATGAAAAAATTACTTTATTTAAAATAATTATACACATGTAAAATTATTTTTGGTACTTTTTGGTTAGCCGGGCACCAGTGTTATATATACATATATATTGTAATATATAACACTAGCGCCCGGCTAATCGAAAAGTACCTCATTTTTTCTATATTTCATATTCTACATAATAAATTAATCTACAATATAATTCTTTTAATTATTTGGTACTTTTCGGTTAGCTGGGTGCCAGTGTTATATATACATATATATGTGTATATATATGTACACATATATGCATTTATATATGCAGTATATGTATGTATAGATAACACTGGCAAACAGCTAACCGAAAAGTAGCAATTATTTTTATGAGTCGAATATTGCAGCCAAAGATATTGAGCCCTGCTAAATGATTTGCAAGAGACATTACACCTTCACTGTGCATTATTAATCAAGCAGTTATGTTCCTAAAAAGATTATAGCTGCTCAATTTATAAAGGAAACTAAATCAGGTACTTACTAGTAAAATTTGTATTCCAATACATGGATCTATTAACTTGGGTCCTTTAAAGGACCCTTCACAAAATTTTATCACCTCAAAACAAGGAACCTTCATCAAACTTTTCACCTGCAAACAGGATCCTTCACAAAACTTTCCCACCTCCAAACTGAACTTTTTACAAGTTTAATTATTTAGGAGTAAAATCAGTCTTTCACTTTTAAACATAATGGAAATATATGAATATATTTTTCGCTATTATTTAAAAAAATAGTGAAATTTATCTTTAGTTGTACACGAAAATTTCTTATAAAAAGTTTTCCCCATACCACAGCATTTCTAAATTAATGTGGCGATATTTTTTACCGAACATGATTCTTGTCGAATGCGTAGTGAATACAAAGTGCCGAATATCAATATTAATATTAAAAAGAAGTGTAATACAGCCCTCTTACGCTATATATATATATCAACTTAAAAATTATTTAAAATTCGACTACTATACTGTTGAAAAACTCCCTGCAAAAAGAAAAAAATACAACAACACGACAACGTGACGATTAGTCCCGCTAATTTTCCGAATGGCGGTTAAAACGTAAACACACGGTCTCAGAGTTGAGTTGGGTACTTCCTTCTCATTCTCCCGTGACATGGAGTCAGAAATAGAGCTCTGTAATCAAAAATCAAATGTTCCAACGAAAATTTGAAATAAATAAATCAATACGAATTATACATTTTTCATTTGTTTTTGAAGAAGTAATTTTTATAAAAACTGGAAGTCACGCCTGATAGAGAATAAGGGCAAATTATGCATGCAATAACCCCACCTATATTTTTCAGCTTTAATCGTAGACGCCACCAAAATGAGGAGAGGGGGGTGAGGGTCCCTTCCCCTCCATTGATTTTGAAATTTAAGTGACTACAGTGAAACCTCCCTGTGTGACCACCTCCATTAACCAACCACCTCTCAGAACGACTATTTTTTTCATGGAACGAAATTTATTCCTATAGGCTCAATACTAATTTTACCTCCATTCAGAGACCATCCCAGTTGAACTCCCTCCATGAGCGACCAATTTGTTTGAAGAAAATGAAACAAATTCCGTTTTCTCCTGGTCGCTTGAAGAGGCTTTTATTAGAAAAATAATTCCGGAGAGCGCATTATTCATCAAACTTCTAAACTAAATTTAGATTTTTTTTAATTATTATTCCGGTAACTTTTAAGTGTTTAAACCCCTTTATGCCTTTTTTAGGCAATGAATTTAATTCTGATGACAAATTAAGAATGACGGTCAATAAACTCCCTTGCCCTATTCTGTCAGGAAACTCTCAAAGAAATAGATAATAATAGATACAAATTAATGAAATCTTCATTATTTATTGCTCCCCCCCCCCCCCAAAAAAAAAAGCATTTATTTACTGAACTTCGAAAGGACTTGGTTGGATAAGTTATAAAAGATAAAACCGTATTCATTTTTTAAACTTTGTAGTAATTAACTTATGTTTTGATACTTAAATTTTTAAATTTTTTCTTAATGTGATAGATAAATGTTAGTAACATTGTTATCTTTTTTCAACAATTAAAATCTAGATTTAAACATAACCTCCATTAAGAGACCACCTCTCGGAGTGACCAATTTTTATTGGAGCGGAACGTGGTCGCTTTAAGGAGGTTTTACTGTAATTAGCTTTTGTTTTGATACTTAAATTTTTATATTTTTTCTTAATGTGAAAGATAAATGTTAGTAACATTGTTATATTTTTTCAACAATTAAAATCTAGATTTAAACATAACCTCCATTAAGAGACCACCTCTCAGAGCGACCAATTTTTATTGGAACGGAACGTGGTCGCTTTAGGGAGGTTTTACTGGACATAATTTTTTTATGTTTTCAAAAACAATATAAAATTTATTATTAACGAGTAACTAAATTAAAAGAGCCTTTTTTATTTTAGCAAATATATGTAGATAGTGTAATATAGTAGATGTAATATAGATTGTATGTGCAAAATTCTTAGTTCCTCTTTTTTAAAGAGCTGTTGTTGGTGTGTTTTATGACGGTCAATTATCTACACTTGGGATATGGGCCCAAAGGGGAGGGGAGGGGGTGCTCTGGCGTCTTTCTAAGAGAAAGCAAGGAAATCCAAGGTTCGAAGAAAACCACGGAAAACTCCGAACGATTAGGCCGACGGGCGTGATTGGAATCGAAACCAGCACCTCTTGTCTACTAGCTTTGAGAGCAGAACCTCTCGGCCACTGGTGGGGCGGTTTTAAAGAGGAACTATGACTGTCGCGCTTGGATGAAAGAGCGGCATGGTGGGAGGGGTGAGTGCCATTGTTCCTTCTGTATTTTGAAATTTAATTAACTAAAATTTCTTTTTTTTTTTTGACAGATTTAGAAAAACGCAGTAAAATTTATTCTTTTAGGAAAACTTAAAATGAAAAACTAAATAAGACATTTACAGAAAGGGGGTGGGGGAAATTGGGGCCCCATTATCCATCGTTAGATACTAAAATTTAACTAAAATATATTTTTGTGCGTGTTTGAATACGATTTTAAATATTAATGAAAGGGGTTTTGAAATAATTTGGAGATTTTTTTTAGGGGACAATTTTTGTTGATTGAAATTTTTGTATGCGTTAGAGTTTGAGGGAATATTTTTACTAGTGGTAATTTAAGAGAAATTTATGAAAAATTTTAGGATAAAAAGGAGACTTTGAAATAATTTCGTGATTATTATTTTATTTATAGAGGGGGATATTCTGAGATTGAAATTTTTGAGCGTGTTAGAGTTGAGGTGATATTGTTCCTGGTTATAATTTTAGAAAAAATTGTGACAAATTTAAGGTCAAAAAGGGCTTCGAAATAACTTTGTGATTTGTTTTTCTTTTTAGGGGGAATTTTCTGAGATTAAAATTTTTGAGCGTGTTAGAGGTAATGTTACTTGTAATAATTTCAGAAGTTAAAATTTTTTTATTGTACGGATGGAAGACTTGTCATTGACTTAATGATTGTACTTAATGATTTCCGTGTATTATCTAAAATATTAATTTAGAAATTTATTAAAATTATTAATGAGGAAACACAGGCATATCAAAATCTTAGATACCATAATGTGCAATAATAAAACTTTCAAGTAAAACCTTCATATTACCTGCATGAGAAACAGTTTTCATTTTCCCTGAAAATATCTCAAGCGATTTCACGAAAATTTTCTAAGTCATTGAAGATAATTTGGAGGTGATAACTTACAGAAATAAACCTGTATGAAATCTTTAAAAAAGCGGTATACTTCTCTTAAGAGAACCTTTAGTTTTCATTTTCCTTAAAGATACCCGCTGAAACCTTCAAAATGGCTGCAACATCTCAAAAACTTTAAAGGTTTGTGTCTGATTTTTTTACCTGGGTAGACGTCATTCTGCAACGTCTATGGTACATTACTAAGAATATCATTGATACGCACTGTAAGGCTTATTATACATCTCTTTGCATTAATTACAGTGCAGTACTAGTGTACTTATGGAACCAGGGTTGAGCAACTCTATGTGATACCTTAAGTTACAGATTCAATTGGAAGTCCAGTACATGATTTTGTCATTCTCAGAAGGCAGTTGTCACCGATACTGCCAAATAGCAATCGTCTTATTTAAAAACATAATTTTTGTCATTAACAATGTAAAAATTACTATTCGGAATAAGAGCAGCCGATTGGCTTGCTGACAAGTAGGTACACCACCTGTAATTTGCAATAATTAAAAATAATTACCTTCTAGAGTCTCACTTACAATTTATCCACCCACATTTTATCATGTGGATAAAACAATATATTTCCATTAAATAATAATCCATTGATGCAAATGCTTAACATTTTTTCCACTTCCATCAACTTTAAGATGCCTAATGAAATGTTTAAATTTAATTATTTGTAATTTATTTTTTCATTAATAAAAAATAAGTTTATGAATAATATCAATAACAATTAAAATAAATAAAAACAAACTTTATATGGACTAACATTGATAAAAAAAAATGTCTTAAAAATAATGCTGCTTTTATAATGAGAATTATAAATGATGAATAAAGCCTTACACACTTGTAATAACAATATTGTCATAAATACTTATCGTACTGTATGAATGAGCAAAAAAATGAATAACTAATACAGTTTTACTAGGACTTCCCTCAGAGGGATTAGCCTGAGCGATGTTACTGAGAACATAGATTTAATAATAACATGTGGCAGCAAAGAAAATGAGATGTTATCTTTAATTGTCCATATACTGCGAAAAATTGAAATGATGAAAATAAACGAATTGTAGAATTACAAAATCTTATATATAAATTCGTATACACTGTTTAAAAAAATGGGAAATCAAACCATTCAAGACAGCCATGCATGGATATAAAATTGAAAGTACGCAATATATTAAAAGTAAAATAGAAAATGAAACATTAATTTACTTATATCGGAATTTTAACTGTATAAAATGATGTCAAGAGCATAATCAGACGCTCCGCACCAATTTGAGTAACTTTAAATGACAAATATATGATGTTTAAAAAGAATGGACTATACTTTATATGGTGTGTGCTCCCCCGGAATAGTTAATATTGTACAATATCTGTTTTCCACGGATGCAATGAGGTTGTCGATAACATTTAAAGAATTCTCTTCTCAAAATCTAATATAGTATCAAAGTACCGAATACATCAAAAGTGGCATGCAATGCTTCGTTAGAGTGTGTTTTAGATATGCTCGATCGGATTTAAATGATGAGTGTATGCTGGCCACTACATACGCTGTATTGTTTTGTTTTCAAACATATTCTGCACAAGTTGAGCTGTATTTAGCATGTATTAAATAAAAGAAATCGGCAATGATTACAACATAAAGTATGACACAAGATCTGAATATATCGTCTGAATAACCTTTGAGCTGTCAAAGTGTCATTTGAAGTAATTTACAAATCCATACATATTTATTCAGCAAATCATGCAAGCTAACATACGCCAATATGAACCCGATCACAAAATTTCACCAGAATAAGTTAATATATAAAAAATCTACTAATGATAATTGAGAATATGACCTTATGATAAAATGTCTAGAAAAAGTAATCGGATAAAAAATTCATATCACATTTAAAACGGCACTTCCCTCTGTTAGTGGCCTTGGCGAGAGAGAGAAAAGACTAGAGAAGGAACACTTTAACAGGTACTTTCGGGCAACCTACTCACTTTTTCATACAGGTCTTTATTCAATATTTACACAATTTATTTAATGCTAGGTGGGTATCTATCAGTTTTGTTGCATTTAAATCGCATGTTTTGCGGAGGAAATGCAGCATTATGAAATATTTAAAGTTGCTGTACCTAATAATTCCAAATTAATGGTAATTGAGATCGCTTTCCGTTAATTTCATCTTTTTAAATTTTAAATTTTTTAGAAACCATTCATAGAGACAATTGTATATTTTAAAACTAACCCGAAGCAAAATTTCAAGATTTTGGGCTCAGCAGTAACAGAGAAATAGATAATTTTTGAAAGTTTTTTGTTTCTGCAATGTTTTTTATAGCGACATTTTTAGAAATTGTTCTATTGCGAGAATTTACGTCATGATAAATACAGGCATGTCAATTTTCATGATTATATTCCTAACAGGTCCATGTTCTTCGTTACTTAGATCATCTTTAGATCTTTTTCCGCTTTGTTTAGTCTTTCTATTTTTTAGAATTCGTTCTACAACGAGCATTTACATCTTATTAATTACTACCATGCCAAAGTTCTAGTTTCTAACCCCAACAGTATCCCAAAAATTTCAGTATTCCAAATAAATCATAGTTTAAAACCTTTCTAGAAAATTTTACGTTTATCCGTCAAATTGAACCTTTTAGAGAGCGTCCATTACGAGTATTTACATCTTAAAAGTAACTACCGCACCAAATTTAAAGTTTCTAACCCAATCAATATCGCAGAAATCATAATTTTAGAACTTTTTTGCTCCTGCAGCGATGTAGGTTCTTGCACTGACATAAAATAGTCTTTTTTTCGGAGCAGAGATGGCCACCAACATTTTTTTAAGTTGGCTATGTAGTTTCAGAGATAACACCTCACAGACGTACAAGCATTAATAATATTATATACTTAATAATATTATAACGCTTTATAATATTTGCATTAGATGCACAAATACAAAAGCCATTTATCTGTTACAAGCCTAAGTGCCGACGTTGCCCAGAATTTGAAGGATGTTTGTTCTGAAAAATCAATTTCAAAATTTAAAATACAACACAAAACAAACATTAAAAAAAAGGAGTCGAAATGTTGTTGAATGAATCATATGAAAACGCTATATAAAAATGTATAAATGTATATAACAGACGCAAAAGAATACAGCTATAAATGAACTTATTTCAATTTATAATTGGAGCAATAATGTTAAAATACGCCAATATTTCCCTAATCGGGTTTTTATTATGCTGCAATACATTTTTCACACTCATATGACGTTATACTATATCCACCATGCCCTTTACATTTCCAATATGACGTAATATTTTCCTCTTTCACGTGGAAACCTTGAAATAGAAAAGTTATGAAGTTATATTCACTTTCATTTAAATTCGTCAAACGATTTATTTCATTTTCATATTTCACGTGAATATCTTGCAATAGAAAAGTTATGACGTAATATTCACCTTTTTTTTTTAAATTCGGCAAACTATTTATTTCATTTTCATTTTTCACGTGGAAATCTTGCAGTAGAAAATTAATTGTTGTAGTAATAATTTTATTGTGTTTTTTAATTGTTGGCAACTGCTATAATGAAAAATGTTTAAATTTGATAAGAAATTGCTGTTAAATTGGTGGTTTTTTATTAATTAAAAATTAACTATAAGTTATTTCGGTTCCGGATTACTTTAGTTGTCTCGGCCATGTTTTAATACACATGTACGTATCTCTTCACAATTTTGGCTTCCAAATTGTGGATTTTTTACAGAATTACAAACAGACAGATAGACAAGTTTTCATTTTTATATATCTCTCTATTGTATGAAAAGTAACTAACGCTGTCACCGCCGGGTTTGAATTTTTTGTGACCGGAGGTCTTTCTTCGTTAATATTAAGAAAACTATTGCATACAAATATATGAAAATCGGTGGTATTATAGCGAAATGTTTGATCAACACACTAATGCATACAGTTTTCAAATCGAAGAATTATTTTAAGAGATATTTAATGCTAAAGTTGGACAAAATCGTTCCATTAAAAAAAATTATAAGAGCAAAAGCTATACATGCACTGTTAAAAATTTTGCAGCATTCTGGCAGGTCATTCGACCGTTTTCTGAAAAAACAGTTTCATAACCATAATTTAAATATATTCTGACCATAAAATGGCCTATAATATGGTCAGATTAGTGTTAAATTATGGTTGTGTAACCGTTTTCGGATAAAACGGTCAAATGACCTGCCAGAATGCTGCAAATTTTTAACAGTGTGGGAATTTAATCATTTTTAGATCATTTTATTCAATAGAAGATCCCGGTCTGCAGATTTCATTAATTTTGGTTTTAATTTGACTCATTTTTTGAGGTTTTATTTCTATTTTAAATTCAAATATTCAGCATTTTGACAGATATTTTTTACATACTTTAGAAAATGGTATTAATTTAAACTGTTGCCAACTGTATAAACAGCGCACACAATAATGTTTGCTTCAAATAAAAAAATATTTACACGTTTATAAACAGAAAAAAACCTTCAAATTACAATTAAATAATTAGGTATAAAAAGCAGGCACTTATTGGAAATTACGCCATAAAAACTATATTTACATGTGAATTTTAAAAGAGAAAGGATATTGTAAAATAAATTCATTAACATGCGTTAGAAATCTGAAATAGAACAAATTACGTCACATTACACTTATTATGCAAAATGAACAAAAAATAGTATCGCAAAACAATTTAAATTTAAAAATTGCGCGAGACAAAATATTAGAGGTTAAATATTAGATTTTTTCAAAATTTTATTCTTTGTCGTTTGATGTGAGGTGTTCAGCTAAAAGTATGCAAATTTTTATGTTTCAACATAATTAGGGGCTGAGTTAGAAAAATTGCTTTAAATACACAAGTTACAGCCCAGAGGGTTAAATATTAGACTTTTTCAAAATTTTATTATTTGCTGTTTGATGTGAGGTGTTCAGCTATAAGTATGCAAAATTTCATGTCTCCAACTTAATTAGGGGCTGAGTTAGAAAAATTGCTTAAAATACACAAGTTAGAGACCAGAGGATTAAATAATAGACTTTTTCAAAATTTTATTATTTGTCGTTTGATGTGAGGTGTTCAGCTATAAGTATGCAAAATGTCATGTCTCCAACTTAATTGGGGTCTGAGTTAGAAAAATTGCTTAAAATACACAAGTTAGAGCCCAGAGGATTAAGTAATAGACTTTTTCAAAATTTTATTATTTGTCGTTAGATGTGAGGTGTTCAGCTATAAGTATGCAAAATGTCATGTCTCCAACTTAATTAGGGGCTGAGTTAGAAAAATTGCTTAAAATACAGAAGTTAGAGACCGGAGGGTTAAATATGACTTTTTCAAAATTTTATGATTTATCGTGTTATCGCAAGTGTTCAGCTATAAGTATGCAAACTTTCATGTCTCCAACTTAATTAGGGGCTGAGTTAGAAAAATTGCTTAAAATGCACAAGTTAGAGCCCAGAGGGTGAAATATTAGACCTTTTTCTAAATTTTATTATTTGTCGTTTGATATGAGGTGTTCAGCTATAAGTATGCAAAATTTCATGCCTCCAACTTAATTAGGGGCTGAGTTAGAAAAATTGCTTAAAATACAGAAGTTAGAGACTGGAGGGTTAAATATGACTTTTTCAAAATTTTATGATTTATCGTGTTATCGCAAGTTTTCAGCTATAATTATGCAAACTTTCAATTCTCCAACTTAGTTAGGGGATGAGTTAGAAAAATTGCTTAAAATACATAAGTTAGAGCCCAGAGGGTTAAATATCAGACATTTTTCAAAATTTTATTATTTGTCGTTTGATGTGAGGATTTCAGCTATAAGTATGCGAAATTTCATGTCTCCAACTTAATTAAGGGGCTGAGTTAGAAAAATTGTTTAAAATACATAAGTTAGAGCCTAGAGGGTTAAATATTGGACTTTTTAAAAATTTTATTATTTGTCGTTTGATGTGAGGTGTTCAGCTATAAGTATGCAAAATGTCATGTCTCCAACTTAATTAGGGGCTGAGTTAGAAAAATTGCTTAAAATACAGAAGTTAGAGACCGGAGGGTTAAATATGACTTTTTCAAAATTTTATGATTTATCGTGTTATCGCAAGTGTTCAGCTATAAGTATGCAAACTTTCATGTCTACAGCTTAATTAGGGGCTGAGTTAGAAAAATTGCTTTAAATACACAAGTTACGAGCCCAAATGGTTAAATATTAAGCCTTTTTCAAAATTTTATTATTTGTCGTTTGATGTGAGATGTTCGGCTATAAGTGTGCAAAATTTCATGTCTCCAACTTAATTAAATTAGGGGCTGAGTTAGAAAAAATGCTTAAAATACACAAGTTAGAGCCCAGAGGGTTAAATATTAGACTTTTTCAAAATTTTATTATTTGCCGTTTGATGTGTGGTGTTCAGCTATAAATATGCAAATTTTCAAGTCTGCGACATATATAGTTTCTGAGAACGGGCTCTGTGACAGACGGACAAACAGACAGACAAAGGAGTGAGACAGGTGGGGTTTCGTTAGATGGACGAAACTCTAAAAACATGCTGCGGATGACTGTAACAACATCCTAAAATTACATTACCATCAGCGTTCTACCAATCCCGAATTTAGTTTATATTCGTTTCATATATTCTTATTCTTTTGTGCGGCCCTGTAAAATAATTATCAATATTATATACAGTAAAACCTCTGAATAGCGGACACCCCGAGAATGCAGAATTTGTCCTCTATTTAGAGGTGACCGCTACTGAGAGTAAAACATGTACAGTTATTTAAGAGTTGGTAATCGAAAAAATGTCCGCTAAATAGAGGTATCCGCTAATCGGGTGTGTCCGCTATGGAGGTTTTACCAGTAAAACTTCTGAATAGCGAACACCTCGGGAGGGCAGAATTTGTCCTCTATTTGGAGGTGTTCGCTACTGAGAGTAAAAAATGTACAGTTATTTAAGGGTTGGCAATCGAAAAAATGCCCGCTAATTAGAGGTGTCCACTAATCGGGTGTGTCCGTTATGGAGGTTTTACTGCATAATAATATCATCCTTTACAAGAAAATTGCATGCTGTATGATAGATAGACAGACATCCAGAGAAAGATAACCTCCGGATCAATAAACACTCATGTCTTTTGTTTTAATCATCCACAATTGTCTGTCATACAACATGCCAGATTTTATACAACAGGCTAAAAACGGTCACCGTGGTACGGAATACTGTATTGTTATTTGTTTGCCCACCAAAACTGGTTGCCACGGGTTGTTGCAAGGTTTGTGATCACGTGGTTGAAACTGATCTATTCAATATTACTGCGTGCGTATTTTTTTTTATTTGCTCCATGTGTTCAGACCAGTTGTCTACGAAAACATCAACCGGTGAAAGTGACGCACACCAAATTTCTGTGACGTATGCAGATAAATTGTGCTTTTTAAAGAGTTTTTTCTATATAATTTTTAAACGGTTTGGAACTTATTTTTCATAGTAGGTGCATTCAGTAGGCAACCCTCATAGGTACCTTCTGGTGCAATCAGAAACGAAATCCGACAAGTATTTTTTGAGTTATGCTTGACGAAAGGTTTTTATTAGGCTTTTTTTTTTAGTAGGACATGGCGTTAATATCCATCTTAGTAGTAAAGTGTCCGGACAGTAATATTTCGCTGAGTATTAGCCTTCGCTTCGCTCAGACAATTATCTTTATATTAGCAGTTTACACCGTCAATGAAGGGAGCAATATAAAGTTCATAATATCGCCATTTTCCGGTTTAATTACATTTAATAAGAAATTTGATAATTGCCCTTTATCAAAATAAAAAATATTTAAACAAGGAATATTTGTTTAGCGGCGTCTTAGATAAATCGATGCTTTTTAGTGTGAAATGGAAATTGTCTTTATGCCAGAATAAGGTCAACCAGACTCTTATAACCACTGTATTTTCCTTACGTAACCATACATATTAACCCATATTTGACCATCGTTCTTTCTATAGGACAGCATATATTTCTAGCTCATACTCATAAAATATTTCTACTACTACTTTTGTTTCAGAAATACATTACTGCGAAAAAATCATTCATTACACGGCTTAAGCCGTTCGAGCCTGACGTACTATTAATAGTACATGCCTTTTCATTGAGTATTATTTTGTCTTAACAATTACTTTTGTTACTATTTACATGCATTAAAGGTAGTAGATGTGTATCCATTTCTTATTATGACTTAATTTATAGTTTGGATTTAGTAATAATAATAATAATAATAGGCACAGATGTCATATACGCACCATATTGGCAATATTGTTTTCTGAAGCCAATGTCATATACGCTTATGGTACTTAACTGGCGCCAAAGTGTCTTTATTTTGCTTGATATGGTAACCGGGATGTTGTTGTTTATTTCTCAATAAATTGTTTATTTACATTTATTTTCTTTTTTAAAATTATATAAATTATTTTGTTCTGTAGTTATTAATTAAACTTGTTTTTATTTATTGTTATTCCCTTTAAATATATATATATATATGTAACTGGTATTCGAAAACGAGGTTTTCGCCAAATTGGCGTCCGCAAAAAAATCGCGCCAATGCTTATACAGCTTATACACTCTTTAAAAAAATCTGTAATGTTACTAAAGTTTTTCTAGGAAACTGGGATTTCTAGAACTTTTTTATGTAACGGCAACAACAAAAATTGATATGGTAACCCGGATTTTGTTGTTTATTTCTCAATAAATTGTTTATTTACATTTATTTTCTTTTTAAAAATTATATAAATTATTTTGTTCTGTAGTTATTAATTTATAGTTAGTAACATAGTCCTGTAACAGCGTCCTGTAACAGACGCTGTTACAGGAATCTTTGTTGTTGCCGTTACATAAAAAGTTCTAGGAATCCCAGTTTCCTAAACTTTAGTAACTGTACATTTTTTTTTTACAGTGTATGACACCTGTGAATAATAATTATAAAAGTTTGTCTAATTTTCTTTGCACCGGTTCCGATTTTTTTTAAACGCATATTTTACTCTTTAAATTTAAAATAAAGGTTACTTTTCTAAACGAATCATATGTGACAAAAGCAAAAAATATTAGAAAGTTGAGATATATGTTAAATCCTGTTGTAAAACTATATTTTCCAAAAACTCTTTCTTGGGCTATTTTCATATAAATATTAATCGAATAGTACGCAAAAAATCTACATTCATTAGATTCCAGATAATGAGATATTCGTAATAGACTAGGAGGCTTCTGCACAAGCCATCACCATATCGAGTTAATTGGCTGAAATTTTAAGATTAGTAAAAACTCGATTCGCATGTTAAAATGCAACTGGTCTGCCAAGTCATAACTTGGTGGAAACAACCAGCAGACTATATTTTAGTGGTTTACTTTTAGATTTAAAGCTGTATTTTTCTGATGCCAGTCCTCTATGTTTTCATATTTTTGTGTACAAGATAACACAGTGATAAACATACCGATAAACCACTAAAATCAGGTCAGCAGGTGGTATCCACCAATTCATGACTTGACAGACCTTTTGCATTTTAATATGCTAATGGAGTTTTGTCTAATCCTGGAATTTCACCGGTCAACTTGATGGTCTGTGCAGTCACCTACTGCACTGTAAAAAAAATTCTGTAAAGTTACTAAAGTTTTTCTAGGAAACTGGGATTCCTAGAACTTTTTATGTAACGGCAACAACAAAACTTCCTGTAATAGCAAAAAAAAAAAAAAAAAAGTGTAATTTTACTAAAGTTTTTCTAGAAAACTGGGATTCTTAGAACTTATGATGTAACGGTAACAACAAAAATTCCTGCAACAGACGCTGTTACAGGAATTTTTGTTGTTGCCGTTGCATAAAAAGTTTTAGGAATCCCGGATTCCTAGAAAAACTTTAGTAACTTTATAGATTTTTTTTTACAGTGTGGTCTATTAAATCTCAGTAAATCTATCTAGATGGCTACTATTAACATTATTAAGGGGTCTCAGGCCTCTTAAAACTAGAAAAAAATGGAAAAAAGACTATTTTCAACATTTAATATCCTAAAATGTATATGATTTAAAACAAATTTTTTATTGGGTTGAAACATATAAGTATGATCTTTCATGTAATGTATTTAAAAATTGCAAGAGGCATAATTAGCCTTTACAGAGGGCTCCAAACTGTCACACATTTGACAAGCAGAAAATTGTTATAACAGTTTACGCGCACAATTACAAAATAAACTTTGCAGCTAGAATAAAAATTTTGGTGCCTACTTGTACTTAAGATTGTAATAGGGTCATTCCATGTCAGTTCAGGCAGGCATGTAACCCACCATCACAGATTTTGATGAAACTGCGTGTGTTTGTTCCTTTTTATTAAGATATGATTCACAGTATTTTTTTTTTACTTCTTGGTGAAATAGTTTCTGAGAAAAAAATTGTCAAAATTTTGAAAAACTGCCATCAGTTGGCATTCTTGACTGCTCGATTTTCAAATGTAGCATGACATAAATATGATCATATTTCAATATCTATTCCACAAATCATCTTCAAATAATTTATGCATAATATATAGGGTATGTATTTTATGAAAAAAAATACTGTTACGCTTATATAACATTTTAAGTGTGTCTAAAAAAATGTTTAATCTTTGAAGTCGTGATTTTTTTATGAAAAATAATGCATTAACTAAAATAGCATTATTAACAAAAGGCGGTATTTTTATTAAATTTATTTTTGGTGGGGGATATACTTAAAGGTGTCCTTTACTTGATTCTGAAATAAAAGTAGTAGGATTTTGGGTGTTTTTAGTAGTATTTCATATTTAAAAATATTTTGAGGCGTATTTCAAATCAAATCAAGCAGAGTCATTCCATGTCAGTTCGCCTAAGACATTTAATTCACTGTCACAAATTTCAATGAAACTGGGTATGTTTATAGCTCATTTTAAGACAGGATCAAGGAAATTAAAGGTGATTACAAGTAAAATATTTTTTAAGATAAAAAAAATATCTAAATTTTGAAATTTTTTAAAAATGTTTTTAATGGCAGATCTATATTCAAAGACTGCATAAAAAAAAAAGTCATTTCAATATAAAATCACTAAATAAGTTTCAAATAATGTATATGTGACAAATAATGTAGGCAGATTATTATTTATTGTTGTTTGTCATGTTTAAATGCTAAGAGTGTGTTTAATCTTGTGAATTCTTAAAATCAAGAATTTTGTAAAAAATAATGTGTTAATCAAAAATTTATTATTAACCGAAGGCAGGCTGTTATTACTTTTTTTAATTGTACGTAAAAATATCTTTTCAATAGTTATAAAATAAAAATAGTGAAAATATGAGCAATTTTAACAAAATTTTCATAAAATGTGAATGTTTAATGATAAAAATTGAAGCTTTTCATGCTAAGATGTACTAAAATGACTACGATATCGTGTATTTCTACTCTTGCTTAAATATAATACATACAATAATAAAATAACAAATATTATTTACAGCAATAAAAATTAAATTAAATAGTACCAGTTCCTTTACCAACACTACATTGCCTAACAGCCGACTTAAAATCAACAGCCCACTCTTATTGAAAAATACTTTCAACTGTTCAAATAATAAATAAACTGCATTTAAAAATTTTAATATCAACTTATTATCTTAAGACGATAATAATAACTAAACAACATGATGAATTTATAAATCAGCTTTTAATTGAAAAGTCATGAAATGGTCCCTTTAAATATTGTTGTTCATCGAGTCAATCAAAACAAATTATATAAAAAAAATAGTGAGCCTAATATGCTGACTGCAATGACACTTCTAACAAAACTAATTAATTCATTACCATCTGAAATCAAACCCGAAAGATCAAAAAGAAAAAAAAATCATCTGTAGTGTGAATGTGACATACTCAGTGGTTGTTGAGGTAGGAATGTCTTTGTGACATTTTCACCTGTACTTCAATAAAATATAAACATGTAAGCTTTTTTCATTCATCCAAATTAAGTAAAACAATTATAAAATTTTGTTGTCATTACACCAGATGTTAAATTTTTCGTTACATACTATTAGATAAGTTCTTTACTTTTAGACATTATTGACATAATATCATAAAATTTACCATATGTATTTTCTATAAGTGTATAAACAATATATATATGCTTTATTAAACATAAATGAATAATTTTTAAATAATTTGTTTGAGAACAGGGATATATATACACACATATATATGTTGAAAATCCATCTTTCAGCAATACTGTGATGAAATAAATCAAATTACCGTAATTTCCGGTGTATAGCCCGCGGATCAAACAATCGTGTTTCGACCCAGAAATTTTTAAAAATAAAATGTAACTTTTTAGATCACAGTAAATATTGGTCTTCAAATACTGAATAAAATTTCTGGGTCCAAACTGAATTGTTTGATCTGCGGGCTATACACCCGAAATTACGGTACATATCATTCGAAACTGAATAAAGTTACAAAAGTGCAACTCATTAAGTTTTAAATATTTTTTTAGATATAGTTATTTGAAAGATATAAATATAACGGATTATGCATTTTTTGCATATATTTAAAGCACAATACGTCAAAATTTTCTTCAAAAGAGTGAAATTTGGTATTTTTTTTTTCAATATTAGCAGCTCAATGCTAAATTTTCCATATTAACAGCCAAATATGAGTTTAAAGATTAGGACTGTCATTTTGAAAATTTCTATTGGGCGGTGAGGAGCTAGTGATTTTTCTCTTTTTTGGAAAGGGATAATTGCTCTTCGCCCTAGAAGTTTTACTAAAAAACAATATTGTTTATTTTTTTCCTTAAGAAACGAACATAAAAGATAATTTGAAAAATAAAATAAATGTATAAATAAAAATATTTCCAGGGATGATACATTGGATAGGTTTTACATTTGAAAATATTGATAATTTTAAATGTGATTTAAATACTACCAAAACCAACCAAAATCCCATTATTTTTATTTCAGATCCAGTTATAATGCAGTATTATGTACAATTTAAAATTAAAAAAATTAGTCATAGAAACTCCGCCACTGATTGATAAAGATTTTTTAATAATTTCATTATTTTTTGTAAAATATTTTTGATTTCAAAGATTATACAATTTTTTAGACACATTTAAATATTTTTTAACATTACAGCAATATTTTTTTCATAATCTACATACTTTATTTACCTTGTTTAAATTATTCGAAGAAGATTTCTTTATTACTTATTGAAATATGATTTTATATATAAAATGAGGCCTTTGAAAATTGAACAATCAGTAATGGCAACTCGTGGCATTTTTCCAAAATTTTGATAATTTTTTCTCATATGTTCACTATTTTTATTTTATAACCATTTAAAAGATATTTTTACGCACAATTAAAAAAAAGCAATAACAACCTGCCTTCGGTTAATAATAAATTTTTGATTAACACATTATTTTTGACAAAATTCTTGATTTTAGAAATTCATAAGATAAAAGACACTCTTAGTGTTTAAACATGATAAAAAACAAGAAATAATAATCAGCCTACATTATTTGTCACATATACATTATTTGAAACCTATTTAGTGATTTTATATCGAAATGACTTTTTTTTTTTTTTTTTTTTTTTTTTTTTTTTTTTTTTTTAATGCAGTCTTTGAATATCGAACTGTCATTAAAAAAATTTAAAACAATTTTTCAAAATTTTGATATTTTTTATCTTAAAAAATATTTTACTTAGGATCAAGAAAATTAAAGGTGATTACGTCTTAAAATAAGCTATAAACAAACCCAATTTCATTGAAATTTGTGACAGTGGTTAAATGGCTTAGGGGAACTGACATGGAATGACTCTGCTTGATTTGATATGAAATGCATCTCAAAATATTTTTAAATAGGAAATACTACCAAAAACACCCAAAATCCCACTATTTTTATTTCAGAATCAGGTAAAGGACACCTTTAAGTATATCTCCCATAAAAAATAAATTTAATAAAAATACCGCCTTTTTTTGATAATGCTTTTTTTGTTAATGCATTATTTTTCATAAAAAATTCACGACTTCAAAGTTTAAATATTTTTTTAGACACACTTAAAATGTTATAAGAGTAACAACATATTTTTTTCATAAGCTGCGTACCCTAAATATTGTGCATAAATTATTTGAAGATGATTTGTAGAGTAGATATTGAAATATGACTATATATATGACATACTACATTTGAAAACCGAGCTATCAAGAATGCCAACTGACGGCAGTTTTTCAAAATTTTGACAATTTTTTTCTCAGAAACTATTTCACCAAGGAGCAAAAAAAATTACTGGTGATCATATCTTAATAGTAAGAACAAACACACGCAGTTTCATTAAAATCTGTGATGGTGGGTTACATATTGATATTTTACTGCCTGGTTTGACGTGGAATGCCCCAATAATTACTTTGAACCTAAATAAATTTGTATTTAAAGCATTTTTATATTTTTAATACAAAGTTGTATTTAGCTAATGCAAAGTTTTGAAAATTTCAGCAGCATAATTACCTAAAAATATATTTTATTTGAACAATAAAAAGGAAATTTTAGGTTCTGTTTATACAGACTAACATGAAACATATGTTTTGAAAATTTCACGAAAGTATAATTAGATTGGTTGGTTGGATTTATGTCAGCCAATTATCAGCACGTGGGATATAGGCCCTAAGTGGGGGGAGTGCCTTCCGTGGAGGTATTTCTAAGGGAACCTAACCCGTATTAACGCTTGGACAACCAAGGTTAGAAGAAAACCACGAAAACTCCGAACGATTAGGCCGACGGGCGCGATTAGGATCGAACCCAGAACCTCCCGTCTACCAGATTCCAGAGTAGAACCTCTCGGCCACTGGTGGGGCTCAAGAATAATTAGAAGTTTTTGAGATATCGTACGCGTTATGCCCAAAAACGTCATTTGGCGAAAAATTACTTCAGAGTTTCGGAAACGCCGCTTCAGCTATTGAACGGGTATAATTCTAAAAGCCTTAACTTCTGTTCAAGTAGAAATTTCAAGGAAACAATTATATCAAAATGTTCAGAAAAGATAGAATTTTAACATCTAAAAAAGTTTAAATTTCGAAAATTTTGAAGCTTTAAGATTCCTGAAACCCCTTAACGTAAAGGTAATTTTTTTCAGAAAAAAAAAAGAACCCGAAGGGGGGTATTCTTTAATTTTTAATAATTTGTTTATAATGAATTTTCAAAATATTCCGATTTTCAGAGAACGGAATACAACGTCTTTGTCAACTGCATAATTGCACAATATTGCCCTTTTCAAATTATCTCGAATTTAAAAAGTGCATAACTTTGGAATAACTTTAGATATAGTTTGTAAAATTTCTAATAATAATGAAGATTCTAAAACCTATCTTCGCCATATGGGCAAATAATGTAACATTCATTTAAAAATAAAAGAGAGATTTAATAATTTTTTATCTCACCTTAAAGATATTACTAACTAAATCCTTCACAATTCAACGAATTTACCTTGTTTTATTTCAGTACTGTTAACTAAAGATTGCTCGCTATTGTTTTAATGCTAAGATAATACTATATGGAGCTATGCTAGTTACACTGTAAAGAGTATAAATGTGATCAGATCCTCACCGCCTTCTTCATAAACGAAATAAATTGCAAGGCATGACGCACTCCCAGCTTTATGCAAGACATAATAATTGTACTCATCTCTTCGAAAACTGAAAATTTAGGAAAATCAATACTCTTTTAGGAAAAGAGATTAAATTAGTCTTTTTTAAAAAAGTAAATGATTATATATATATAATTATAGTTGTTCACTCATGTTTACATTACTTAAGCAACCCTATTATTGTTTTTTACACCCAAAAAGTGCTAAGCTGCATACAAATTGAAGACTGGCTTATTACGTACATTGTTTACATAAATGTTTAACATTTTTTTTTATATTTTAGTTTAGAATTGCATGTATGATGGAAATTGTAAAATTTTAGTATTTTTACGCAGTTTTGTAATTTTTTATATAAAACTCACAAATAAAACTGCAGCAACCTTTAAATTTACCTTTAATGAAATTTATCTTTTTTAAAGAAATAGTGACATTTAGATATTTTTAGGAAAATATAAAATTGCTCAATCTCTATAATAATAGCCTATGTTATGTGGCTGTCATCAACAGTTCCAGGCTGACCACTTCGCTTTTTATACGTCAGGCGGCCATTTTGGTACTTGGCGCAGGTGATTAATCGCCAAATATTGTTTTAACGCTGTCATTTCATCTATGTTATAATATTTCAAAACATGTGACTGTCATAAGCAATTACGCTTTTCATATGCGCAGCCATTCTCAATCAAAATAATTTTTTCGAATATAACTAACATAAAAGTTGCCATGATCGCAAAGAATTCTTGGTACTTTCATATTAGCCGGGTAAAAATCTCGCCAATAGCATTTTTTAACTCGCCAGTTAGCATTTTTTATTTCTCGTGGTAGTAAATTAAAACAATGCTTTGATGTTTGAATTAAATGTCATGGTTTATGGTATTATTATTTTTTCATTTTTTTTTTCCTTTCTTTTTTTTTTAGGAAATAAGTAAAAGTCGTGAATTTTAAATGTTTCAGTTTTAAATTAATGTTGTGTATTTTAAATAAAACGAATGAAAGGATGATATTTTAAATGAAATTAATAAAATACGAAAAAATGCGACAGGAACAATTTTAGGCGAATTATCCCCTGCGTCCGGCTGACGTAAATATACCGGGCTGTTGGTTTCTCTATCAGAATCTTCCAATTTGGCGAAGGATTGAACAATCAAATTAAATTATGAATAAAAGTAACATGATACAATGCTTAGCATTACATTTAAGGGAAATCAAACTGGTCGCCAAGGGCGGCTAGTAATAGGATAATAAAGTATGACAAATTATAACACTTATCTTTTATGAACTTTTTATTATAAAAAATGTCTTTTGGGCATCTTTTATTTTTATTTTTAGATTACTATTACTCTACATTGTAGGTGGACTTTTTTTAATACAAATCTTTTAAGCAAGGTTCAAGGAATTATTGTTTAAATGCATTTTTTTTACCATTAAAAATAATTCAAAATAAAATGCAAAACTTAAACAGCAAAATAAATTTTATTTAGATACATAAAGATACTACACATTATTAAACGTAACAAAATACATATAACATTTTCATAACTATTTTATGGTGTAAAGTCATTCGGGCTTAAATGTGACGAACCATAAATGTAACAATTTCATTTTATTTCAAATAATAACGTGAGAATTCTATATACATGCTATATGATGAAACATCCCAACTTCAGGAACAGAGCGCAAAACATTTTACTGCATTAAAATTGCTTTCTTAAAACAAAATTCTATTACAATACACTTTATTCATTTTTCATAATTTATATTTTGTTCTTTTGAAACTCTGAAGATCAAATAACTGTATCAACGTCATGGTCTTGGATGTCTGTTTCAGTTACCTAAAGTGAAACCTTGTTAGAAGGCGACAAGTTATCAAATTAAAGTTCTAAAATATTCTATGCTTTTTGGAGACTGATTTTTTTTTTTTTTCAGAGATCTGTTAGCGATGAACTCAATCCCTCAAACGCATAGAGAGTTTTATTATACTTACTGAAGAAAATTTATATTGTATGTTCATATATTATATTAAAACAATGTTTTAACAAGAAATTGGGTTTAATTAGGCTTTGTTGAGTTGATAAATTACGAATTTCCACACGGTCATGCAATAGTGTTTTTCAATGACTGGGAACTTAAATATGTGTTTCAAAGACGCTATATGTAAAACTGGCTGTATTGAACGGTTTAAAACTGAAAATATTCAAATATCTAAAGGAGGTACTAAGAACTTTATGAAATTAGTAATATCCCAAATGGACATGATAGAAGGAAGTGGGTTAGATCTTATTGCACTGATGCAGGCGTCACACATATAGTAGATAAGTATGCATATGACGTGAATTTAAAATTAAAACAAATCTTTTATAGAAATAATACAGAAGTTAAAACCCGCTAACAGCGAAGTGTATTATGATGGGAAAGAAAGTTTCTAATTAGAGTTGATAAAGATGATATTCCGAAAATGCCTCTTGTATATTGCGATATTTACAGAGGGGTCATATTATGGAAAAAAAAAATCACTTTTTCTTAATGACGTACTATAATTAATCATAAAATTAAAAAAAATGTGATAGTCTCTTTTTAAATAATATTAATTTTATGTCATTAAGAGAGGGCTAGGTGGTCAGAATTTTACATATACTCAGATGGGACGTGGTTAAAAAAGTTTTGGAAACTACTGGTCTAGATTCATACCTTCTAGAAACAGAAAGAAAATTTTAAGGTCTACGCGGAAGACGAAAGGCAAAAACGAGTTCAAAGCAAACTGAAAATAAAAATATTTGCTTAAAATATGATCTAATATACATTTTTTTTGGTAAATTTGTTTTGTATTGATCATTCATTAGTTACTTCTTGATTTATACATTGTCAAATTTGCATCTGTTTAAAGTATGGATGTTGAAACCTTCATTGTTTAATTATAATATATTCAATACTCTGTAACTCAAAGTTATTGTTAAATTAACTTATTGATATATTAACGTTCAATATTAGCTGTTTCAACTTTTCGTTTTATCTATTTCAATTTTTATAAGTATTCCTATGAATATTTTAAGTTGAACTGACATGCATAAAATTCATTGTCATAGTTAGACAATTTGGACGCCTCATGTAGGTTTTATCTACTATAAATATGACAAAAATGATCTAAATGCGACAGTCGTATATTGATTGCTCATACTAAAGTTAATGATTCATTTGTAACAGATCAAGATTGTATTTATCTAAACGCTCCGTATTTAACCATTTTCTGCTTAATAAAATATATATTTATTTAATAAAATTCCAAATATATCCTAAATGTGAGAAAGCTATGGGGAATCACGTCTCATTTAGGCACAATATCTTTACTTCAAAATTAAGAGGAATGGTATTGAAGTGGGCTGTGTACGGGCAGCCGTCACGAAATTATGTTACATTTTAATATATGGATATAAAAATGATACAAAATTTAAAATCCATTTTGTATCTAACTTTCTTTTTGAAAGGATAGCAGAGATACATTAAAAAAATATTGTTGACAAAATTTAGAAAAATTATACATTGTATTATTAAATGTTAATGTTTTTCGTAAATATTGTCAATAACTCCAGTAACTGACACCAACCCTATTTTAAAAACCAATAACTGACACTAACTGAATCAGTGTCTCACGCTGCATTTGCAAAGATTAACAAAACAAGTTATTTCAAATAATTTATGCTTTAAAAATACTTTAATATTTCTCACAAAAATAATACTTAAACCTTATTTATATCATACTACAGATAAAAGTGTCGGGTCATTCCATGTCAGTTCAGGCAGGCATGTAACCCACCATCACAGATTTTGATGAAACTGCGTGTGTTTGTTCCTTTTATTAAGATATGATTCCCAGTATTTTTTTTTACTCCTTGGTCAAATAGTTTCTGAGAAAAAAATTGTCAAAATTTTGAAAACTGCCATCAGTTGGCATTCTTGACTGCTCGATTTTCAAATGTAGCATGACATAAATATGATCATATTTCAATATCTATTCCACAAATCATCTTCAAATAATTTATGCATAATATATAGGGTACGTATTTTATGAAAAAAAAATACTGTTACGTTTATATAACATTTTAAGTGTGTCTAAAAAATATTTAATCTTTGAAGTCGTGATTTTTTTATGAAAAATAATGCATTACCTAAAATAGCATTATTAACAAAAGGCGGTATTTTTATTAAATTTATTTTTTGTGGGGGATATACTTAAAGGTGTTCTTTACCTGATTCTGAAATAAAAGTAGTGGGATTTTGGGTGTTTTTAGTAGTATTTCATATTTAAAAATATTTTGAGGCGTATTTCAAATCAAATCAAGCAGAGTCATTCCATGTCAGTTCGCCTAAGATATTTAATTCACTGTCACAAATTTCAATGAAACTGGGAATGTTTATAGCTCATTTTAAGACAGGATCAAGGAAATTAAAGGTGATTACAAGTAAAATATTTTTTAAGATAAAAAAAATATCTAAATTTTGAAATTTTTTTAAAAATGTTTTTAATGGCCGATCTATATTCAAAGACTGCATAAAAAAAAAGTCATTTCAATATAAAATCACTAAATAAGTTTCAAATAATGTATATGTGACAAATAATGTAGGCAGATTATTATTTATTGTTGTTTGTCATGTTTAAATGCTAAGAGTGTGTTTAATCTTGTGAATTCTTAAAATCAAGAATTTTGTGAAAAATAATGTGTTAATCAAAAATTTATTATTAATCGAAGGCAGGCTGTTATTACTTTTTTTTAATTGTACGTAAAAATATCTTTTCAATAGTTATAAAATAAAAATAGTGAAAATATGAGCAATTTTAACAAAATTTTCATAAAATGTGAATGTTTAATGATAAATATTGAAGCTTTTCATGCTAAGATGTACTAAAATGACTACGTTATCGTGTATTTCTACTCTTGCTTAAATATAATACATACAATAATAAAATAACAAATATTATTTACAGCAATAAAAATTAAATTAAATAGTACCACTTCCTTTACCAACACTACATTGCTCAACAGCCGACTTAAAATCAACAGCCCGCACTCTTATTGAAAAATACTTTCAACTGTTCAAATAATAAATAAACTGCATTTAAAAATTTTAATATCAACTTATTATCTTAAGACGATAATAATAACTAAACAACATGATGAATTTATAAATCAGCTTTTAATTGAAAAGTCATGAAATGGTCCCTTTAAATATTGTTGTTCATCGAGTCAATCAAAACAAATTATATAAAAAAAAATAGTGAGCCTAATATGCTGACTGCAATGACACTTCTAACAAAACTAATTAATTCATTACCATCTGAAATCAAACCCGAAAGATCAAAAAGAAAAAAAAATCATCTGTAGTGTGAATGTGACATACTCAGTGGTTGTTGAGGTATGTCTTTGTGACATTTTCACCTGTACTTCAATAAAATATAAACATGTAAGCTTTTTTTCATTCATCCAAATTAAGTAAAACAATTATAAAATGCTGTTGTCATTACACCAGATGTTAAATTTTTCGTTACATACTATTAGATAAGTTCTTTACTTTTAGACATTATTGACATAATATCATAAAATTTGCTATATGTATTTTCTGTAAGTGTATAAACAATATATATATGCTTTATTAAACATAAATGAATAATTTTTAAATAATTTGTTTGAGAACAGGGATATATATAGACACATATATATGTTGAAAATCCATCTTTCAGCAATATTGTGATGAAATAAATCAAATTACCGTAATTTCCGGTGTATAGCCCGCGGATCATACAATCGTGTTTCGACCCAGAAACTTTTAAAAATAAAATGTAACTTTTTAGATCACAGTAAATATTGGTCTTCAAATACTTAATAAAATTTCTGGGTCCAAACTGAATTGTTTGATCTGCGGGCTATACACCCGAAATTACGGTACATATCATTAGAAACTGAATAAAGTTACAAAAGTGCAACTCATTAAGTTTTAAATATTTTTTTAGATATAGTTATTTGAAAGATATAAATATAATGGAATTTAAAGCACAATACGTCAAAATTTTCTTCAACAGAGTGAAATTTGGTTTTTTTTTTCAATATTAACAGCCAAATATGAGTTTAAAGATTAGGACTGTCATTTTGAAAATTTCTATTGGGCGGTGAGGAGCTAGTGATTTTTCTCTTTTTTGGAAAGGGATAATTGCTCTTCGCCCTAAAAGTTTTACTAAAAAACAATATTGTTTATTTTGTTCCTTAAGAAACGAACATAAAAGATAATTTGAAAAATAAAATAAATGTATAAATAAAAATATTTCCAGGGATGATACATTGGATAGGTTTTACATTTGAAAATATTGATAATTTTAAATATGATTTAAATACTACTAAAACAAAACCAAAATCCCACTATTTTTATTTCAGATCCAGTTATAATGTAGTATTATGTACAATTTAAAATTAAAAAATTAGTCATAGAAACTCCGCCTCTGATTGATAAAGATTTTTCAATAATTTCATTATTTTTTGTAAAATATTTTTGATTTCAAAGATTATACAATTTTTTAGACACATTTAAATATTTTTTAACATTACAGCAATATTTTTTTCATAATCTACATACTTTATTTACCTTGCTTAAATTATTCGAAGAAGATTTCTTTATTAGTTATTGAAATATGATTTTATATATAAAATGAGGCCTTTGAAAATTGAACAATCATTAACGGCAACTCGTGGCATTTTTCCAAAATTTTGATAATTTTTTCTCATATGTTCACTATTTTTATTTTATAACCATTTAAAAGATATTTTTACGTACAATTAAAAAAAAGCAATAACACCCTGCCTTCGGTTAATAATAAATTTTTGATTAGCACATTATTTTTGACAAAATTCTTGATTTTAAAAATTCATAAGATAAAAGACACTCTTAGTGTTTAAACATGATAAAAAACAAGAAATAATAATCAGACTACATTATTTGTCACATATACATTATTTGAAACCTATTTAGTGATTTTATATTGAAATGACTTTTTTTTTTTTAATGTAGTCTTTGAATATCGAGCTGTCATTAAAAAAATTTAAAACAATTTTTCAAAATTTTGATATTTTTTATCTTAAAAAATATTTTACTTAGGATCAAGAAAATTAAAGGTGAATACGTCTTAAAGTAAGCTATAAACAAACCCAATTTTATTGAAATTTTTGACAGTGATTAAATGGCTTAGGGGAACTGACATGGAATGACTCTGCTTGATTTGATATGAAATGCACCTCAAAATATTTTTAAATAGGAAATACTACCAAAAACACCCAAAATCCCACTATTTTTATTTCAGAATCAGGTAAAGGACATCTTTAAGTATATCTCCCATAAAAAATAAATTTAATAAAAATACCGCCTTTTGTTGATAATGCTTTTTTTGTTAATGCATTATTTTTCATAAAAAATTCACGACTTCAAAGTTTAAATATTTTTTTAGACACACTTAAAATGTTATAAGCGTAACAATATATTTTTTTCATAAGCTGCGTACCCTAAATATTGTGCATAAAGTATTTGAAGATGATTTGTTGAGTAGATATTGAAATATGATTATATATATGACATGCTACATTTGAAAACCGAGCTATCAAGAATGCCAACTGACGGCAGTTTTTCAAAATTTTGACAATTTTTTTCTCAGAAACTATTTCACCAAGGAGTAAAAAAAAATACTGGTGATCATATCTTAATAGTAAGAACAAACACACGCAGTTTCATTAAAATCTGTGATGGTGATGGTGGGTTACATATTGATATTTTACTGCCTGATTTGACGTGGAATGCCCCTGTCTTCTTTTTCCATTTTTATTAATTATTAATGCAATTATTCAATAACTGACATCTGCTGCCAGACGCCACTAGATCAATTTAAATTTTAATGGTGTTTAATACGAGATAAAATTACTTTGTTATTATTTTTTTAAACAATTAAAATAATATTTTATTTTAATTATATTATATATAATTATATATATAATTAATAATATGATTTTAATTATAGTTAATATACCGAATATCTGACTCCTTTCTCTGAGACAGGAGAAATCAAATTTCTGGAACTAATAGCTGTTACGCCCCCCCCCCCCAATTAAGCTAAATTAAATAACTGTAAACTATAAATATTGACCCAAATGTATCATAGGAATCTTTTAAGGGGTCTCAATACTCTTAAAATTGGGGAAAAAAAAAAAACAATTTTAACATTTTTTATTTTAAAATGTATATGAATGTAAAACAAAAGTTTTATTAAGATAAAAAATATAAGTATGTTCTTTCATTTCATGTATTTAAAAAATTGCAAGATGCAGAAATAGCATTTATAGGGGACTCCAAAACATAAGACATTTGAAGATCAGAAAATTGGTATAACAGATTACGCGCAGGATTACAAAATAAATTTTGCAACTAGAATGAAAATTTTTGGTGTCCACTTATGCATCAGATTGTAATAATTACCCTGAAACCAAATAAATTTTCATTTAAAGCATTTTTATATTTTGAATACAAAGCTGTATTTAGCTAATACAAAATGTTGAAGACTTCAACAGTATAATCACCTACAAAAAATATTTTTTGAATAGTAAAAAGGCTATTTTAGGTTCACTTTATACAGACTAACATGAAACGTTTGTTTTGAAAATTTCATAAAAAAAAAATATTCAGAAGTTTTTGAGATATCCTGCGCGTTATGCCCAAAAACGTCATGTGGACAAAAATGACTTCAAAGTTTCGGAAACGTGGCTTCAGCTATTGAACGAGTATAATTCTAAAAGTATTGACTTCTGTTCTAATGGGAATTTCAAAGTAACATTTATATCAAAAGTTTAGAAAAGATAGGAGTTTAACATCTAAAAAAATTAAAATTTGGAAAATTTTGAAGCTTTAAGAGTCTTGAAATCCCTTAAGTAATTTCTAAGAGTATAACTTTAAGAAAAAATTTAGGACCGGTTTCATTACAAATAGATAAAAAAAACACTACCTTAATTTCAGAAATAAGATGATTGCCTCAAAATAGCAGTCTTTCAGTTCTCAAAAGTTCCTATCACATTGAAGAAGTTCTTGGCCTACTAGTGATACATATTAACTACATATTAACTTCAAAATAAAAATAAGTGTCTAAGTTAGCATTAGATAACACAACTTTGCGCATTTTACAAGAGAATGCTTATTTTACTTAGATTTTTGCTGAAGTGTCACTTACTGGTTAGGTACAACAAAGCCCAAAAATGGAGTGTTAGGAAATAAGTCAGAGAATCATCATGATTATATTATAACATACGCGGGTGGTTTATTGTCCCGAGTGTGTATAAAATACTTGTACTGCGATAGCTGATGTGGAATATTGAAGACTAATGTGTTGGATGCCTATATGCTCAATTTCAGAGCCGTAGCTGCTATATTAACATTTTTTTTTTTCGTTTTATGTGTGAGAGGTGGCATCTAGCTTGAAAAAGGGGTGGTTGGGGAGAAAGGTTGGTTTGGAGCTTATGGGCCCAGACGTGAAGCAGATCTGTGATTGATTTGTGACAGTGGATGAGACGTGGGTACAGTACCATGATGCCGAATCCAAACAACAGTAGCCACGTCTCATTCACTGCCACCCCCCCCCCCCCACACACACACACACAAACACCTTTTTTAAGCTATGTGCCACCTCTCACACCTAAAACCAAAAAAATGTTAATATAGCAGCTACGGTTCTAAAATTGAACATATAGGCAGCGACAGCGATGACAGCGATGACCACCTCGGGAACTCAGCTTTCGCTTTAGAATGTTAGTGCAATCCCGAGGGGTAGACCACATCCACTCCTCCCGACTCTCAACCAGAGTCTGAGAGGGAGCGTCGGGTCCCTGATCAAGCTGCTGAGATTTATTTCGGTTACTATGAGATTTACAATTACAATCACAATAGGTTACCCAATTTTTCTGGGCGAACCGAAGATTTCACATCGAAATATCATTATATAATTGTATGTAGTGATTACATGAGGATCATTTCACCTAATGTGATTGCATAATTGTTTACAATTTTCTTGAATATATATACGTCACAGTACATTTAACACACAATATTTAACATGACAATTAGAAACACATTACAACACAATATCAACCTGGGGGGAACCGGGGGGGGGGGGGGGGGGGTTAAAAATTTTGTTACAGGGGGAGGTCATGTGACATATCTCTAGTTAGGTCTTGACCTAAGCTCCACAACCCTGAACATATAGGCATCTAAGGCATTAGGCTTCAAAATTCCACATCAGCCATCGCAGTACAAATATTTTATACACACTCGGGACAATAATTATTGAACCACCCTCGTGCATACATAATACATATGAAGTCATGAGTTTCAAAATTCACCTTATCCAAAATTTAAAAAATCCGATTTTCTCTATAAATATATTCTATTAGTAAACGTGCACAGAAAAAACACTATAATCTGCAGAAAAAAAAAAAAAAACTAGTTTTATCCTGTATTTCTACCATTGTAAAATCTTGGTTTACAATGAAGCGCAGGATGCAGTGAACGCAGTTAGAGATTTTCGACGATTTCCCAAAATTTTATTTTTTGATGAGGTGAGTTTTGAAACTCACGTCCTCATATATAGTAGACTCCCTCAAATCCGCAACCTTAACCCTTTACTGTGCAGCTTTGCATATATGCAAACAACAGCATTTTGAATTTAATAGATTTTTTTATTTGTATATATCTAATTCACACCAGAAAATTAAATTAGCAATATTTGCTTTAATTAATAACCGACATTCATATTTAAATAAAGCAAAATTAACCATTGAAACTTTCTGGTGTAAAGTCAGATTCCCTGAACTACGTAATTTCTAGAACGTATTCTTTCATGGGAATTAAAGGGTTAAAGGTTAAGTTTTATAAAATAAATAATTATATCAAATAAGGAATTTGGAGACAGACTTATTAAAATATTTACTAATTTGCAATATTTTAGCGTAAAACAACCACATGACAGTAGTTTTTTTTTTTTTTTACTTATATTGTAGATGTGCAACAGAAGAAAAGATCGACGTATTATATGAAAAATGTATCTCTGATATTTTTTTCATTATTTTTCCTGTGTAATAAATCTTTCAGAGATTCATATATATTTTCTTGGAAACAAAATAAAAAATCGCGCATTTAAGTGTTACAATTCGCAAACACCTAAAATACACAAATCTTCGCAGATGTAAACAATGAAACTTTTAGTTCAGATAGAGGGGCAAAATTACAGATTTTTTTTTTAGTTTTATATCATTCTATATGTATTTTAATATGTAATTCTCGAATAATATGACTGAACTCTTGGTTTTTTTAATGAACGAAGTATAAATTTATTTCTGAAAAAAAAAATCCAGATATTGCTGGATATCACTGGTAATCACAATCTTCTTACCAAATATATTTATGTATTAATCAAGATTTTTTTTTTTTGTTATTAAAACTGGCTAAGCCTGAAATAAAGCATCATAATTTTATGATTTGATTTGAATTAATAGGTTACCCTTCTGAGAAAAGATTCATTGAATAATTCAAAGAAAATGTATCTCATCTTTATTATGCATAATTATACATTAAATATTTACTTTAGCTTTACTTTTAAAAGTTTTATAATTTTTAATCAATCTTCCTTTTTATCATTTTAGCTTATTACTTAATTATTTTAATATTTTACAGTATTGCTAGTGTTCAGTATAATTTTGACTGCATTATTACATTCAAATGACTGTTTAAAAAATGTAAACAAAGCAATGACCAGAAAACCGCAAAATTCTAAAATCCGCACAACCTCTAGTCCCAAGCTGTGTGGATTTCAAGGAATCTACTGTATAGTAAATCATACAGAGATACATACATAAATGCATAATTCAAGATATATACACAATACATAATACGAAGATACATACACATAACATAATACGTAAATGTATACACATAACATAATACCTAGATATATACACAATACATAATACGAAGATACATACACATAACATAATACATAGATATATACACATAATACTTATACTATATATACACAATACCAGTCATATACATAATACATAATGCATAGACATATACATAATTTTATAAAAGATGTATACGAACAAAATCAGAACTTTTGCAAAAATTATGAGTGATAAAACTTCCATAGCTGATTTTAAATTATTGTGTTAAATGTAAAAGCTTAGAGATTCAGTAATTTTTCGAAAATGTGACACAAAACTGTATTGATTCATAAATATGGAAGCGAGAAACAAACTATTATTATCTAACGGAAGTAAAGGCAGGCAAAATATTCCTTTATAATGGATTTTGTACACTGTAAAAAAACCCACTGTAAATTTGCCAGAACGAACTCGATCACAGTGAATGTGCTGTATATTTCTTTGGTTTCCTGACTATATTAACATGGAAAATACAGTAGTTGCGTAAAATTAACAGCACAATGTGCTGGCAATTTGGACGCATTTTTTTTACAGCACAAACTGCTGGCGTCCAAATTGCCAGCACATTGCAAGCTTATTATGCTTAGCGACAACGGTGTTGGTATAACGGAAAAATACCAAAACAGTTACTGATTTTATTTAAAATACAAAGAAAAAGGGTTTAATAAGAAATAAATATTATAAAACGGAAATATTTAATTTAAGGATGAAAGCAATGTTTGTAGTGTTTAAAAAAGTGTTCATATTCAAAGGTTTAAATAGAAAAATATTTTGCAATTTGCCATTTGCTCCTATCGATAAAAAGAAAAAATGGATACTTTTATGTTAGTCGTTCATAAATCTCGCCAATAGAATTTTATAAATCGCAAATACCAATACTTACAATTTTACTCATCATCATCTACTATATTTATAAAACGCAAATTCTTATTTCATTCTGATTGACTATAACTCAAGTTCTACTGAACATAATTTTGTAGAACGTACACTGTTAGTTAAGTAATTTGTTTTAGAAGTGTTTTAATGTAAAAAAATAGATCTACTTTGAATTAGTGATAAGTACGGGACTTTTAAAATTAGGTGAACCCGATTATGAAAGATTACCTTTAATGTAAAGTTCTTCTAAATGGATTTTGATGCTATGCCGGAAAGTTGTCTATGGTGTAGTAAATTACTATAAGAGGATGTACGCTATATGCATCGTGTATATACTAGAAAATATATATTCTATAAAGGTGTGCAGGGTTTCTTAAAAAATCCAGTGGGTATATAAAGTAGACCTACCCCTACATCCCAGAGAGTTCTATAATCTGGTTAACGCGATTATGGAAGATATATTTAAATTTAACTATCTATAATATGTATGAAATGCAAAGAGAAATTTCGTTTGGGCCGCTTCCAACCTGAGTTCTGCTGAATAGATTTTTGATGGGACTTAAATTGTTAAATAATTTTTCAGAAAAAAAATTAGTACATCATATCGTTCTACGTTGCTTATTTAAATTATTATGGGGGAAAATTCAAAATCAGAAGAATGCGATTATGAAAGATTGGCTTTTTTAAAGGCTCTGCTGGGTGGATTCTGGTAAGACAAACTGTTAATTATATAATTTTTAGGGAACGTTTTGGTACATTTGCCAGTTTAAAAGATTCTGCTAAGTGGATTTAGGTGGAACTTGCCCAGTTAGTTAATTTTTCAGGGAATATTTTAGTATAAAACGCATATCGTTCTAGGTTGCTCGGTTATAGGATTTTGGATGAAAGTTCTAGAATGAGGTGAGACCAATTATGAAAGATTAGCCTTTTTCATATGTTCTATTGGGCGGAATCTGATGAGAATTGCATTGATAAATTTTCAGAGGAAGGGTATAAGTATATTACATAATGTTCTATCGTACTTTACCAAATCCTAAAGTAAAGGATCAACTAAAGAAGTTGGTACTTAGCAGCTCAAATTTTGTCTGTCTCAATAGAAAATACAATAGTATAATGACGTCCATATCGTTTGTAGCAATTCGGATGGGTATGCCAGGTTAATGTCCATATTGCTTTCAAACGAATGAAATTCACAGATATATTTCGTTTGATTCATGGTTTGTTTAGAAAAACAGACCAGCGAAGCGGGCGAAGGCTGCTAGTATATATATATATATATCAATTTCAATATGTTTGAAATAGTGCAACAGGAATAAAATGCACCGCAAACGATTTTTCCCCATAGACAGTAAAGTAATGAAATGATTTTGAGTGTAAATGAATAATGAATGCTATCCATATCATATTCCATAGTAAGCAGCTTGTTGTGCACTTCAGCTATATATATATAATTTCAATATGTTTGATAATTGTGAAACATAGGCTATATTTAATTTATTTTATTCAAATATTTTGCTTAATAATCCAAAATTTCATTATTTTTAATACACAATGAATTGAGAATTTCCCTGTAACATTTAACCACGTTTTTTTAACGTTGCCAAGAAATAAAAACACGAACTAAGACTTTCTCCTCGATAATTAATTTTCTGAACAATTTCCACGCGAAAAAATTAAATACAAAGTAATAAAAATTAAATAAATATCACGTCATATTTGAAACAAAGAAATGGAATATTTTTTATTATACTTAAAGCATGAATATCTGTTACGTTAGTAAGAGGTTTTCTATCAAAAATGGCGTAAAAATTAGAAGGAATAATAATGAAAAAGATTTATATCCCAACAAAAAGTTTTCTGTAAAGAAAAAAAAAAGCGCCAAGTTCTCCTTAATGTGTCGGATAGAAAAAAGTAGTGATATCTGAAGTTCGCACAAGTTAAAAGCCTAACATTCCAAATCTTTCATTGAAAATGTCTTCCTGCGACTTGGCCGTTAATACCTTCTAGAGGGTTTTTCAAATTCTAAAGTTTGTACAAATGAGCTACATGCCAAATACATTTTTAAAGGAATTTAGGCATTTTGTGGTACAAAGTAGAGAAATAAAATACACATTTAAAAAAACGCATATAAACTACTTCAGTCTATTTAAATGCTTAGAAATTAAAAATAACAAAATAACTGTATTCAGAAGATAACATTCCAACAGAGTTAATTGCTAAAACACAATTAGTATCCGCTTTTAACAGTTTAACCCCTTCAAGGGCGGTGGTTTATTTTTGGATCATTTATGTTTAATCCCTAAATGG